>JAZGTK010016856.1:0-12534 GCA_036877625.1 Ambastaia sidthimunki
GAAAATTAGCCATGGAATGAACATGATTTGCACAAATTCCCTTTCGTGCAACTTTGACTCCTTCACCAGTCTGAAATGAACAAAAATACAGCTTTTTAAATAATAGGAGATTGCATTTAAAAGTATTATTATTATAATTAAAAGTATTATTATTATTATTTAAAACTTTTATCCAAAGCGACTTAAAAAGCAAGAGACAGCATTTAACATTTTGCCGTAAGAACCAGGAAGCCTAGGCTTCAAATTCGATTATAAACGCTAACTGCAAATAATTTATATAATGACAGATAATAAATAAATATAATTTTGTTGTGGTTTTGTTTATACCCAGTTGATCAGCACAAATTTGGGGACTCCACAGGTGGGATCAGTCACTCGACAGAAACCGTACATGATCTTTCCACTGTTGAGTTCCTCCACCATTTCTTCCAGTCCACCATCTTTCAGACATCCACAAACAACCATTTTATCGGATGAGCAATTAATTCAAACAATTAAAGCCGCAATCCGTAACTTTTACCTCTTTACCGCCATCTGTATTTAAAACCTAAAATTGCATGTTACGTATTTCTTTACGTACATTGACGTCAAACAGAGCCAAGCTGACGTTTCCTGGGAAATCGGACCCGACAGCTCAAATTATAAGTCATTATTATAAGCTTATTGATGTAAATCTGTGTATGGTAAAATCACTGATCTGTTATGTACTTATTCAATGACTGATTGTGAGTCATTTTAAACCAAAAGAGTTACAGATTGCAGCTTTAATTCTGTATTTAAATGATATGTAAAGATTTTTCACAGCAGCCTCTTGAAGTGAGTTTTTAAAGCAGTCAGGATGAAGTGACTCCCTTGACGGGCTCAGCTGCATTCCTGCAGAAGATTTGAACCCGTGCACTCACCTCCTCTCCCTGCCACACGGATGTCATTGCTGTTCCCCTCATAAGTGAACAAGACCCTTAAATGAAGAAATGCGATACTTTCATTGCATGCCGGGCCGTCCGTTTCAATGACCAGTATGACATGAACTCATTGAGCCGTATGTTATGAAAACTCAGTGTCCCAAAACTACACAGTTGTTTATTTCGCCTTGAGAGTTATATAATACATTGCATTGTCGTGTTTAGGGGGAAATGCGTTATTTCTGATGTATTTTAGGAAGCCTGATCAATACTTTAAAATCACTGATGTCCAGTTAAAAGACAAGATTTGATTCATTCATTTTCTAGTCATTATTATACACCTACCAGTCAGATTTTCCGTTCACCACTTCGTTATAAGCTTCTGTGAGCGCAGGTCCGTTTTTACTCAAGTTTACAGCCATACTGACTTAAAACACATGCAAAAAACACTCAGACCGCATATGCACTGATAAATGTGTCCTCCACCTTCCGCTTTCAGATCTCCTGTGTGTTTAATGCAGCACCTGCCCCGTAAAATCTGGTTCAGCAAGTTTTTGGGAATTGAAACAAGGAAGGGAAAGAGTTTATTCTCCCAGATGTTAAACTGACAGACGATTTAAAGAAAACATACAGAAAACGTTATGCAACAGTTTAGACATTAATTTGTCGCTCTGTAAGTTTGTTTCGGTGAGTCGCATTGGAAAGACTGATGAAGTTTATCGATTCGTTTCAATGAATTGCTGTACGACTCTTTTGAGTCAACAGTGTTTATAGACTTTCCCGTGTGTCGTTTAAGGTTGTGCAAGTGTTGTGCTGTTGTTGTTTATCACTGTTGTGTGTTGATGTGAAGGTTTCCACCTGCCAGTTTAACTACTGAGAGTTTTTCTTTAAACACAAGAAATTAACAACGTTGCGAATCGGTTCGACCGAGTCGTTAAAAGAACCAACGAGTCAAATGAATCACGACATGTTTAGAGATGATGTGAGGGCGGATCTCCAAGGTCGCATATGAAACTAGTTGGACTTGTACATTTACATTTCTGCATGCATTTAAGTGAAAGCCTAACCTATTGCAATACTGTGGTTTTGCATCAGAGTTTGCATAGAATGACAGCAATGAACAATTAAGTTTTTTCTACTATTTTTACTATTTTTATTTTCTTTACGTGCGACTGAAGCGTTTAATATCCATACAACATCTGTTCCAGATCTGGCTAGAGTTTTCCCAAAACATTCCCATTTAGAGTGCAACAGAAGTCGTATATTTAAAAATTATAAAGTTAATATTTTTTACTTTGTTTTATTTGTTGCGCCGAGTAAAATCTGCAGTTATGTATGTGACCGCACGATGTCGCTGTTGACACGCTTTTGAACCCTCAATTACGCCTGAAGACTAGAAAGCGGCCGGTTGTGGTCATTACAAAAAATGTAGAAAAATGAAGTGAATTTCTTTGGCTACAAAATCATGAAAGAAGTTGAGGAAAACCCACAAGTTTTTGGGCATGTGGCCTCACAATCTATATGATTTTACACTACATTTGAAACAAATTAACTATATGGGACGTCATAGCCTCAGCCGTCCCAAAGGACTTCAGTGTATATACCTCACAAATTCAACCACATTCATAATCTGCCAAAGAAAATCATGTGTGTGCAATTAAATTCTCCTCTTCTTAGCATGTGTGTGACCACACTGGTATACAGAGTGAGCCAGGATCATCACTGAATGAATTAATCACAGATTCATCTTTTAAATGCCAATATGAACGCAGTTTTATGAAGGCACACAAACGCATGATTGGCAGGACATTGGATGTGCTGTACTGAAGGGGGAACTGCCCAGCTAACAGGGAACGTTCTCAGAACAGTTATTTCAAGCGTTCTTAAAGTTTTTCAAGCGTTCTCAAAGTTATTAAAAACGTTCTTGCAGTAACATTAGTGGAATGTTTTTATGTTATATATAATATTAAGTTGTTAGTGGAAGGTTTTATAATGATTAAATAAGTATAAAAAGTTTAAATAATATAATTTAATATATAATATTTATATAACATATTTCTTATAACCAAGCAATAACACTAATACCACATCTAAAAAACGGGATGTTATGAACGTCCTTTCAAAATATCATGTTTAACGTTTTGGTTACTTAAAGAAAATGTTAGGAAAATGTTCTTATGACTTAAAATTGTTAGCTAGGGAGGACACCAACAATAGCTTCAATAACAGATTCCCATTTCCAGGGTTAAAGTGGTTTGAGTAATGCACAGGGTTTTCCAGAGTGTGGTCATGGGTATCCCTATCACCGCTCCCAGCGTTCCTCTTGGGCTGATTTCAACTCTGGCTGTCAGCTCCAGAGTCTTTGTATCTGGCTAAGATGACCCAGTTTTCCCTGGGTATCGCGTTGCAGACTCCGGCCGTGTCATCGTGCTAGCGTGAGCGTCTTCATGCGAGCAGGTCTGTGCTAAGCGCGTCTGTTGACAGGTATGATATAGAGTACAACTACCCCCAGAGCCCTCACACACAGCACACAACTGCGTTCAGGATCGTAATGGGATCGGGGCCCCCAGGGGCCGGCCGTGGGGCTGGGAGGGCCACAGCTCCTGTGTCATGGCTAGGCTGGTGTCAAGGTTTGGGTTTACGATCAACCCCCAGTCTTTCTCTAATTCTCCACACACACACATTCAGCATTACTAAACCATGTGTCTCAGAGATCTCTTGAGATTTCTCCCTCGAGGCTGATCCCTCATAATTAAAATTAATTGCCTCTCCCTGAAACTGTAGTCGGAAAACTGGTCTCTCCTTTTCACTGTTGAGCTCAACATTTTAAACAGATTTGCTTTCATGCACGTTTTGTTTATATGCCAATATTGTTTAATGCACCCATCATTATTAAATGAAGCTATTTTTAGGACCATGACTTTATTTTTATGACTTATAAGTTGTATTAGATTGTGTACTTACTGCAATACAATGCATTTATTGGAATCACCATTGAAATAATGAGAACTTGCAAAGAAAATTTGAAAAGTAAATCATTATGGTAAAAAGTGCTTTGGTCTTGTTTATGATGTATAGTGGTGTAATTTGATGGGGTAAATAGTGACCTGGACAGTAAAGCCATTTTTTCACATTATGGGTCAAAATATCACTAAGCTTTAAAAAAAAATTTTTGGTGTTACAAAAATGAATGATTTTAGCACTTTTCAGTTTTAATTCCCCAGCTCTGATTAGATTTTCTTTAATGCTGTGCCTCCTGTGGAAATTTGTTTGCCCTTATAACCCTTTTGGATTGTCTAAATTAGGAGTCACATTATCTTCTGTGTAAACACAGTTTTGTGATCCATTTCCTCCAGTCTGGGTTAAGACTGTGTGTCAACATTAACAGTCAACTGGGAGATCGTATTGCACACAACTGAGAAATAATTCTATGTAATACAAAGTTTTAGAAAGTTTATAACGTGGGCTATTTATAAAAAACTCTATCAGCTGTATAGCATTAGGATTTTTGAGAACTTTAAGAAAATGTTAGCCAATGTTCTGAGAAGGTTTCCTGTTAGCTGGGAGATCACCTTCAACATACGGTGGTCCCATGGCCCAGATGTTTTGTGGGTAATTTGTAATTGTTTGTGCCTGTTTCCCACTCAAACATTTAGAATAAATAACAGCCCACCCCATCTCATTGCTTGCTTCTTCCATGGACACACACAAACACACACACACGCACACACACACACACAAAGGCTCATTAGCATCTGATTTGATGATACACATCATGTTAGTAAATGAATGGCTAGTGGCCCCCCCACTGGGCCAATTGATAAGATGTTCCTCAGGCGATACCCCAGCTAACAGGCAATGTTTTCAGAATGTTGGCTAATGTTGTCTAAAAGTTCTTTCAAAGTTGTCAAAATTCTGTAACATTTTGTGAAACATTATGTATCATATATATCAAAATTGTTAGTAAAATGTTTTTAAAATGTTACAGAGTTAAAAAAATGTTTGAATGACATTTTTATCTCTAAGCAGTAATAACGTTATTATGATATTTAAAAAACATTCCTAGAACTTTCAAAACAACATTTATAAGTTTTTGTTACGTAATGGCAGCATTAGGGAAACGTTCGTACAACCTAAAATTGTTAGCTGGGACAGTAATCGAACCCTGGGCCTCCCCCGACCTGCAAATCAATGCAGACTCTCTTTACCTCCTTATCACAGCCATGCTTAATTAAGAGCCATTAACATTCCCACATCTACGTTTCAGACCCCTCGCTCAGCGGGTTACAGACCCCCTGCTGACACGCTTGAATGAGCAATACGCACATTTATTCACAGGCCGGAGTGCAGCATGCTGGCTCTGAGCCAAATGGTGCCAGACCCCCGGCCCACCTGCACGTGCAGCCAATAGGAGAGAGAGAAGCTTTATTGTGTGTGTAATGTTTATTAATGCTCTGGCCATGTAAACCTTTGTTTATCATGCCAATAACGTTTCAATAACGTTTGTGGGAATATGAATTCTGACAGATGTAGATGGGTGTGTGTGCAATAGAATCAAGACCCAAAGTCTCCGGTAATGAGTCCACAGCTGACAGGGAATGTTCTCAGAACGTTGGCTCCATGTTGATATGAACGTTGGTATGTTCTCTAATAGTTCTTCTAAAAAAAAAAACATTCTTGCAGTACAGTTAGTAGAACTTTATTTAACGGTATATATGATATATAAAAAAATATTTTTAAGTTGTCGATGGAATGTAAATACACTGCAGAATTTAAAAAATGTTTGAACAGTGTTTTTATGACAAAGCAATAATGTTAACACAATGTCTAAAAAGCTGAACGTTTTAAACATTCCTTTTAGAATAAGAAGTTCTAGTGTAACATTTTTATGTCATTGTCACTTGGAATGGAAATGTTACGGAAACGTTCTTACAACCTATAATTGTTAGCGGTGTCGGTGGCTGTTGGGACAGCTGCTAGCAGTTCTCTGCACATTACAGATGGTGAAGCTGCTCATGTGAGAAAAATGCTAACCATGCTGAAGAAAACAGTGAGATGCTGTTGACTGTGAGTTATTGATAATGTGGCATATAGCGCATCATCTGCACGTAAAATTATGGGATTGCATCTGCAGTCATGACGTGTTTGTTTTGACCATGTGAACGGGATTTTAAAGTCGCAAAGCTTGACAACAAATTTCTAGAGAAAAGTTGTGAGTCTCACAAAGTCTGTTCAAAACATGTTTCACCCTCCAAAATGTAACTCAAATGGGAAACATTTAATAATATTATATTCATATACATATATAAGTACAGTATATATATACAGTAACGTCAATTTATGAATGATGTACAATCATTTTTATTAATAACATTATACAATTAAAAATCTGTGCCTGTCTTTTATAAACACATCTGAAAGATTAATTAACCTGAGAAAGAAGCTAAAGTTAGATTAGTTTAGACTGTTTTGAAAACCCTCCTAATTCATTATTTCACAGCTATTTTTAATACCTCATCTCTTTGTGACTCTAGTGCCAGACTAACAGTGTGAGAGCTTCAGCTGTGGGTCTCCAGCGAGCCCCTGCGGTGAAACTGCATCTCTGGCTGGTCAGACACAGTTGCAGAGTTGCAGTGTGTGAGCTGTGATGCCCTGAACACAGTGTTTGTTTTGACTGTGTTAGTGCCCACAGCGTTTAATGCTCTATTTGGTGTGCTGCAAAAAAGTTTTTTCATAGAGTGGCTGTTTTTTAGCTACTATTTATCTATGATAGTTTGTTTTTAATGGTCCCTAATTTACTTTCTACGGTAGACTGACTAAAACAACCAAGTTTACAAGACAGAGGAAAGGAGAAACATTTAAGTCATTTAGTTTTAATTATATTTTGAAAGATCTACAGACATTCAACATTAAACAGACTTTCCAATATTAAACACTTTTATACTATAAAGATCAACAAACCATTGTAATATTTACTTTAGGTTTTGTATGTTACCACAGTAAAAGGTTTCAAAGCGTTTATTTTAAATTCTGACTTGGAAAAACTGACTTAGAAAAGTTAAGCTCTGACTTTTAATGTTGGTGATTATTGTCCAATGGGACGTTTTGCGCTGCTCTCTGAGGTCATAATGTAATGTGGAGATAAATCAAAACTGAAGTGTGTTGGTGGTCAGTTCTCTTGTCCATTGTGATACTGACCCACTGATTCCCTGTGGAGTCTAACATTAACCCTTCCCCTCCCACCCATTAGTGAGTCCAAACACTGTCCCACCAAAACTCCTGTTTTAGAATCATCAATCTCAAAAAAAACTTATACAGTCAGATCTGTGCTGTACTGAGACCCAGCTAACATTTTTACGTTATAAGAACATTTCAATTAGCAACAAAAACTTGAAAAATTAGTTCCACAGGCCCTTTGTGTGTGTGTGTGTGTGTGTTCAGCCTTACCACTGGACATTCAGACATTCAAAAACTTAAGAATAACGTTTTTGATATATATCATATAGGACTTTAAAAAGTTCTGCTAACGTTACTTCAAGGAAGGTTTTTGATTGCTTTGAGAGAACTTTTAGAGAACATTGGTCAATGTTCTGAGAATGTTCCCTGTTAGCTGGTTATTCCTTTACTGGGCCTATATGCATGTGTACTTATAAATAGTCCATCTAAGCTCTCTACAGTCTTTCTGCAGTGCATAAGTTCCTCTACAACATCATGAGGAACCTATTGATCCATAGTTAGGAGATATGACACAACAAGTGGCCCACACTCTCCAAATAGGTTTATCACACGGCAGTTTTGACAGGCCCTCTCCAGCTGTTTGAAATACTGTGACACATCCTTCCGCCTCACCCCGTCTCTCTGTTTCCTTCAGGAACAAAAGAGGGATTTCCTTTTGGACTGATATATGGCGTGTCTAGATGTGTAGGAGTGAAACTGTGGGAGTCCGAGGCAGCCACAGTTATTAGCGATAGAAAGTCTTTGTTTGTCTCATTGCATGAACAGCTAACAGGGTTAAGTGTTCTCAGAACATTGGCTAATGTTGTCTAGACGTTCTCGCAAAGTATCAAAAATGTTCTTCCAGTAATGTTGGAAGAATTTTTTTAACATTATACATCATATATATCAAAAACGTTATTCTTAAGTTGTTATTGAAACGCTGGAAAACATTACAGAGTTTTAAAAAGTTTGAATAACTTTCTTGAGTAAGTGATAACTTTAATATAACGTCTAAAAAACTGGACTAGAACTTTTCAAAGTTCAAAACATTTGTAACGTTTTGAAAATTTAGGAGAAAACATTATGGAAACATTCTTACAACCTAAATTGTAAGCTGGGTTAGCGTCTGACCGCTGACAGACAAAAACTAGCAAGGTTGTAAGGATTTACTCTGGTTTTATTCCCTTTGATGCATCTCTGCTCTGATTGGATGAGATTATCCAGTTTTGTAATTTAATGGCTGTGATTTAACCTTGTAGCCTCAAAGCCTGAGTGACTTAACAGCTCTGTGGCTGGTTTAGTCTTGTCTTGTTCAGCACAGGTCTGAATGTCCAGTGGTAAGGCTGAACACACACACAAAGGGCCTGTGGAACAGAGCGCGGGACCCCCCGTCCTCCCTCAGCCCCCCCGGCATCCCTGACAAATGCTCACATTTATTCCACAAGCAAACTGAGGCTACAGTCCACGTGATTCCACTCTGATTTTCACTTCCTGTTTGCAAGGGGAAGGTGCTTATTAAACAGACACTAATTTTGCATTTAATATTTTTATATTTTATATAAACATTTATATTTTTTAATAATAATTTTAATGTTCCCTTTTAGCTGGGAGCACCTTTCTGAGGTAAAACTGAGGTAAAGGCTTTGTCTTATATTGTTATACTGATTATATACTTATACTGATGTTTTGATGTTCTTACAATCTAAAATTGTTAGCTGGGACGTGTAGTTTTGCTAACCGCGATTTTAGTTTATGATCGATATTTCAAACTTAAAAATTCTGATTTACTCTTTGCATCAAAATGCAAAGACATTATTATAAGCCAAATCCAGCAGTCCAGTTGAACTCATCTCTGATGATGTCACCAGCTGTGAGCGCAGGAACGTAAGGTCAGCAGATACAGAGGAAATGAAATGATTGTGACCTCCACTGGGACAATCAGGGAAACTGGGGTTTGTATTTATATATAATAGGTACTCAATGGCCGTCGCATGCTGACACTGAGCGCTTTCACCGCTGTGTGGGGTCAAAGGTTAACAGCCTCTTGGAGTTACACATATAGAACACAGGTGAAAGGTCACAACAGGGAGATGGAGACAAACAGGTCCAAAGTATCGCTAAACCTTTTCCTGTATATACTTGTTTTTTAGCACACTAAACCTGTGTGTTAAATCTTGATTCTTTTAAGTGTGGAAGTTCAAGCACTGTAAATTCCAGGTAACATTTTTAGATTGTAAGAACGTTTCTCTAATGTTTTCATTAAGTAACAAAGATGTCAGACAATGCCATTTTTCTAGATGTTGTATTAACATTATTGCTAATTTATTTCACATTTAATTATCGTCACTTTAAACACAATCAGACATAATCTAATGTGACTTTACCACGTGTTTTAATCAGCACATTCTCGTTTGTTGATAGTGAACATCCAATTTTAGGTTGTAAAAACGTTTCCCTAACTTATAGTAATAAAAATGTTCATTAGAATGTTCTAAGAATGTTCTAAAGTTTTTTTAGACATTGTATTAACATTGCTTGGCTATAAGAACATTATTTAAACTTTAATCTGTAACGTTTTTTTTTTAAATTCACTAACAACGTTTTTGATACTGCAAGAATGTTTTTGGATAACGTTGAAAGAACTTTGAGAGAATGTTAACCAACGTTCTGAGAATGTTCCCTTTTAGCCGGGGGCTCCTTTCAGGCGAACGGAGATGAAGATTTTGTCTTACATTTGTTTTAAGAACTGGAATTCTGATGTTCAGATCTGCTCTTTCTTCTGCTTTTAAAAACCACAGAGATTTAATAGTGTCAGAACGTTCCATCAATCTTAGTCTACAGCGGTTGGCGCAGAGTTTGGGTTAGTGTCACTGCCTGTTTTGGAATGTCGTTATCCTCCCTGTTTGGATGCACTTTTGCTTGTGACAGCGAGCGAATTACTCAATGTGACATTCCAGATGTGAGTTTTGTCAAAATTTCCAGCTGCCTGTATTCTTTCAGTGCCCAGAACTCACATGCTTTTGACACTCAGCCCTTAAGATGTACGACCGCAGAGAATTTAGCGCAACAGACGAGTATGATGAGACTATATGATGCTGGAGTTACACACTTCATCTGTAAATCCCTGAATATAAAACACATAGACACTTACCTCTGACTAAAAATAGAAAATCACCCCAGCTAACAGGGAACGTTCTCAAAACGTTGGCTAATATTATCTAAAAGTTTTGTCAAAGGTATCACAAAACATAGTTGTAGTAACTTTTATAAGGTTCTATATATCATATATATCAAAAGCATTATTCTTAAGTTGTTAGTGGGATGTTTAAAAAACATTACAGAATGTTGAAAAAATTTTCTTATAACCAGGCATATAATTAATACAGCATCTAAAAAATTGGATGTTTTGAACATTAAAAATAACATTTGTCACGATTTTTTGTGATTAATGGAAATGTTAGAAAAACGCTACAAATGCCAGTTCTATCAAAAATCAGGACAATTCCTGAAGGAACACTGTGCATAATATTCTGGTCTCATAGACAATGAAAAACAACAGGGCAAATGAAAATGTCACATCCAGACCAGGCAAACAGACCTCAGAACAGTGTTTGAATTTAGGCCCACGTGTGGATATGTGCTCGCAGGGTGATTGTGTGGAGAAAAACCCAGAAGGATTAACATTCTCTTCTCACAGTTTCCTGAGCAGCTGTGAGCCGTGAGTTAAAGAGTTTTCCTGCAGCTGCACACACACAGTGAGCCCATCTTTAATATTCTAACAGCAGAAGAATTCATGCTGCAACTTATACAAACAGTGTCAACATATCTGCAGTTTAATGTGAAACAGACCCCTCGCATGGCTTGCATACTATCATGTCTCCTAAAAACACTCTCGGTTAGATGTTACTGGACTGCTCTGCTAAATTGTGCAATAAGAAGATACATCACACGGTCTGTATTGATGTCTGCTGCACAGGAAAAACATGTTTGTGTCTGTAAACACACTTGATCAGATGTAGTTAATTATTTTATCTGTTTGCAGCTTATTAAGATCGATGCATTATGTTTATCAGACATAAGGACTCCACGTGCAATGTTTTTGCAACATTTGTGGCAACTCAGAGATGCCTGAGGAACATTTTATGAATCAAGTGTTGGTTGTATGGTGGGTTACTTGCTTGCCCCTTCCTCTGTAATGGTTTATACTAAACAGACCACCCTTGATATCTCAAAAACAGTTATATCAGAGAACAGGTCATAGAAATTCTAGCCACATGTGTTGATTCAGGGTGCCTACAGCAGTTCCCTCTGCTGAAAATGTTTCTGTCTGAGGCCCAGATGAGAAGAAGGTCCAAACCACAACATGACATCCATCTCTGGATCTTTAATGATGATGTCTGCTGTGTGGGACACAGGATTCATGTGAGGCCCACGTCAGTGAGGACAAAGGAGGAATTCTTCCCTGCCAGTGCACGGCTAGAGGAAGTAATGCAGATGCCAGGGAAGATAACGGAGTGTGGGTTCGAATTTCCACCAGCTGGTTGTTCATACTTCTGCTGCGCACACAGTCCGTGTTCATAGCAGATAGAGTGTGTGTAGAGAGCAGAGTGTGTGAACCGGAGAGCTTATTACACAAATACATTTGAAATGACAAGGATTCTCGTGTCTCCATTAGTAATGTGAGAAAATGGCAACAGTGGATGAATAAGATTCCAAAATGAGACACAAGGGGTTTCATTTTAATGAAAACATACAGCAATACAAATGGGATATTCAAATCTATACAAATCTGGATATTTTTATTTTAATCAACTCTATACCTTTAAGGTTTAATCAATTATTTGGTTACAATTCTGTTACTTCTCATGCTTTTCATTTTGCATGATTGTACATAAAATAATTCCTCATGATTAGCTGTCTGTGTAAAAATTTAGCTTTGCAATCTGCCTGTTGACATTGTTTTTTGAGAGACCAAAATAGGCCACGTTTCTACATTTAAAACTTGCCAGTCTGTCGTCTGCGACCTCTAAACACCTTAAAATAGCTCAATGTTTTACTGTACGATTAGCCAAACACTCACACCTTCCCCAACCAGCAAGAAAATGTCTCAACCACACGATCTTCTGCTCAACAAACGCAGATGGTATGAATTTAATTCCCTGTTGCATTCTGACTGTTTTACAACTTGTGCTTTTTACATCCTGTCCAGGTGAAAAGCTGGATTATTTATGGCTGGTATAAAAATGTGCTTGTTTCCACGTGCTGTTGAAAGTTTTATTGGGTTAATTATACACTGGCTCAGGTCTGGAGGCCTCCCTGAAAACTGAAATTAATTATGTCAACAAAGACTGAGAGTTGCTCACATTCGTGTGTCAGCGCCGTTACGTTCCAGTTCCCGCCCAGTATTTGCATCTTT
>JAZGTK010016857.1:0-12534 GCA_036877625.1 Ambastaia sidthimunki
GAATACAGCAGATCTCAGATCCTGCAGAGCTCAGAGGAATGAAGAGCTGGAGTGAGACGGATCGACGTATGTATGACACAGACAGAAGAGACACGCGAGCTTGTCTGTCTGCTGTCTCGCTCCCACAAACAGTTGCATTTGTTAACTGACACATGTGTGACTGTTTCTACTGCCGGCAGCTGGAGGGATGTGTCTCCTACCTCATCTGTGGCCTACAGCACACCCAGCTAATGTTTACCTAACGTTTCCATTCAGTAACAAAAACATTAAAATCTTATTTTAAATGCTTTTTATTTCGGTAACTAACAACATCGTTTTTGATATACTGTATATGACACATAACGTTAAAATGTTTCCACTAATGCAGTTAGTAATGCAAAAACGTTTTTGATAACGATGAGAGAACGTTCTGAGAACATACCCTGTTCAGCCCTTTGAGCTCTGGGGAAATGTTTGAATTATGAGTCCCACACCTTTTCCTCTGCTTTCTGCATGCCCTAATCCTTCGAGAACAGGGACCACATGCACACACCACAAATGCACCACGTACATTACCATCATTATAAACAACAGCAACTCCTTGAGCTTCTAACTTTCTCTTCGCTTTGTGCAGCTCCAGCCCTCCAGATCCTGAGTGCACCACTAAAAGCCCTTTTCCTTCCCCACCCAGCTGCTAATGCACGGATAATGAGATTGGTGAGAGCATGATAGAAACAGAGAGATACTAACATTCTGACTACATCACCCATAATTCAATTGGGCCAGCTTGCCCCTTTTCCTTTTGTTTGTGAGGGAGGTTTAAAGGCCACACCCACATCCTTCTAAAAAAAGTATTCGGCTATTCTCGGAATAGCATATAACCATATTACTCAGGCTATTATAGCAGTATGCTATACGTATATACTATCAGTACACTGAATGTATACTACTGAACAGTATGCTGATTTTCTGAACATATGGAATATTTAAATATACATTTAGAAACACAGTTTAGTTCATGCAATTAAAAATGCAAAATAATCATATTTTTTCAAAGCTGAAAAAGGAACGTCTACATGCAAAATTAAACAGACAACATAGTGAGATTATCTGCACAGATAACAGAGAATGTTCTTAAAATGTTGGACAACGTACTCTTGACGTTCTCTCAGCGTTATCAAAAACATTCTTGCAGTAATGTTAGTAAAACATTTTAATGTTTTACATCAAATACATCGAAAATGTATTTCTTAAGTAGGTAGTGGAACAGTTTAAAAGCATTACAGAATTTAAAATAATGTTAGAATAACATAACGTAAAGAACTTTCAAAATTACATTCATGGTAACATTCTTGTTAGCAACCTAAAATTGTTAGCTGGATGGCAACAATGTGGCCTATTTATCATTCATAGTTTTGCAGGCTTTTTTACGTAGTAGGCAGTATACAGTGCACTCTGCTCAGCATGTATTATGCTATATGTTAGTATTCCATTACAAGCGCAGCCTTCTGCTCGAGTAAAATGGTAAACAGCACAGAAACACAATCTAGAAAAAGACACAAGTGAAAACAGCAGACACAGGCCACACATTAGCGACGTTAGATCATAACAGCTCTAACAAACAGCTAAAAATTGTGGTTAAAACTCAAATTATACAGAGCATTTACCGCAAGAGAGTCGCATTGGAACAAATAGCCACAGCGTTTCCAGATAACCCCGCCGTAAACGAGGCCGGATTTGAATTACAAAACGCAGGAACATGACATTGGCGGCGAGCGTTCCAGGCTCCATTTCATATTGGACTCTACCGGCGCCGGCCGCAGTATCGCAGGCAAGAGGAAGCCGCATTATGTTATACAAATCATCAGTGAGTGAAAAGGAGTGAGAAACTGGCATTTTATATAACCGGAATGTGCCTGGTGCTTATTGCTTCCTGAGCCCATTTCATTGTGTCGCAATAGATCTCGTTTATGTGCTCGCTGTCCTGCGTTCTGCTTTGTCCATTACTTTACCCGGTGAGACAACTACAGAAAACAAGGCATCTGTTTTCAATCACCGTGGGCCCACACCAAAACCGAACGGCAACTGCGCGCTGTCGCAACACACACGCACATCGACGGGAAACCTGGGGAGAAAGAAACACACTTCACAGAACATTTAGGAAATGGGAATTTGATGTCGGTGGTGGATGAGAAAGAGCAATCACATTTTCCTTTTTTCTGTTCTCTCGTTCTTTCCGGTCACACGGCGAGAGGAATAACCTGGTGCCCAGCTAACAAATCTAGGTCGCAAGAACATTTCCATTAAGTAACAAAAATGATAGAAAATGTTATTTAACTTTGAACTAATTTTAAAAGAACGTTATCCAATGTTATGAGAATGTTCCCTGTTAGCTGGACAAATGGTGATTGAATTTTTAAACATGCCTCACTTTTGTATTTCAGTGGTTTGCTTGTATTAAACATACAGTATGTGCACTTAGGGAAAATGGGAGTTTTAGTCTTGCTGAGTGAAGGGTTAGGAACACTTAAGGTTCTGCGTTATGCTTTGCTAAGCAACTGCAAAAGGTATTTCGCTCGTATAAAGACTTCTTACAGGTTCTTTGTCTTTGGCTTAGCGCAGAGCGTCCCCTGAGAACGGTAATGCTAACAAATAAGAAACGTTCCCAGAGTAAACTAAACAAACAGTGATGACTCAGGACTGATGTAAGAGCCATCAAAAGCTAGAATAATTAAAAGATTGTAGAAGAATGTAGAAGTCTTGATAATTATGGATGCTTGCTAATTGCTCGTACTCTTTCAAAACCCCTTACGCAATATAAAACTTTGTTGCATATCATATCTAGCACTGTTTTATCCACAGATATAAAAGATATTTCAAATTGTCAGGCTTGTTGAGAAAAAGTGTGCTATCTCCTTTCTAAGCAACGATACCTGAGTTTTATCCCTGGACCATAGCTAGCCATATACTGTGTAGGACAATTGATGGAAACTGTACTGGAGATGGAAACCATTTAAAATGCCCTAGCGACAATCCGGAACACCTTAGCAACCGCATAGCAACCACGAGAACACCCTAACAACTGCACAGCAACACCCTAGCAACCACTTAGAGCACCTTAGCAACTGCACAGCAGCATCCTAGCAACCCCTTTAGAAGAACCACTCACATTTCAGGAAACACAGATATAAGACATGTTTTGTTATAAAAACGCTGCATCAAAGCATTTCTGTGCCTCAAGGTTTCTTAACAAGCAGACAGAAATTTGGCTGCGTGTGTGCGGAAGCGTGTGCATGCGTGTTTATGTGTGGCAGAGCTGCCCGTCACCCAGCAGTAGGAATCTTTGCGACAGGTGCAGATCTGGCTCCCACAGCGCAATTCACGTCTGGGCTTAAGGTGTGATGGGGCTGACAAACACACACACACACACACACAAACACACACACAGTCTAATTACCAACCTGACCTTGGTTAGGTTATTACGAGCAGGACTGACCTTCTACTGCAGGGAATGTTTTACTCAACTTTTCTGGCCGGACTGAAGCCTTTTAAAGAGATAGTTTCCCCCAAATTAAACTTTGTTCATTATTTATTACAAACCTTTTTGGTTTTGTGTCCACCCAGCTTACAAAGGAACATTTTTGAAACATTGGCTAATGTTCTGTAAAAGTTCTCTCGATGTTTTCAAAAACGTTCTTGCAGTAATGTTATTAGAACGTTTTTAACAAAAACGTTATTGCTAAGTGGTTAGTGAAACGATTTAAAAATGTTACAGAATTTAAATAATGTTTACAATTGACATTTTGAACATTCTTAAAACTTTTAAAACTGTGTTTTTATTACTTCAGGAAAATATTAGGGGAAACGTTCTTACAACCTAATAAGTCACTGGGTGCCAATGTTGTCTGGTTACCAACGTACTTCAAAATATCTTCTTTTGTGTTCCTCAGAATCAGAAAAGTCATAAAGGTTTGGAACATCATGAGGGTAAATAATGGAAGAATTTTCATTTTGGGGTGAACTATCCCTTTAAATGCGGGAAAAGACGTTATGAGAAAACCGCTGAGGCTTGTGGGAAGACACGATAAGTCTGCTTACAGCATACAGACGGGAGAAACAATTTAACTTCAATTTGAAGCTGTTGCACTGGTTTATTCATACGAGGGTCCGTGAGGCTGGAAAGGGTCTCTTCTTTAAGGAGCAATTATTCACCCTCATTTGGCACCACTGGAACCCTGTGACACACGCAAAATTGAGAACGGGAAAGAATGAGACCATTTTCCACACTTCCCCTCGTATAACACCCTGAGGGAATTCTTTCCGCCTTCTGCTGTATGGCTGTATTAAAAACAAAACCATTTTTAAGCATAAGAATATGCGGCAAGAAAGCACAGCTACATGAAAGCCGTGAGGGTAATACAATTACAGTTCACAGAGAACGTGTACGTTAAATGTAAATACGTACAAAAAAATCACCCACGTCCACCGAGGGCACAGCCACTATTATAACTGGGAGGACACGCCCCCACTGTTTTCTGACAAAATATCACTGTATTATATAAGATGTTCTGGATGTTATGTCATCTCATTAATATTCATGAGCCGAGCTAATAAGGTTTATAACCCCGCCCATATTTTTAGATCGTCCAATGGAGCCATATGAAGACCAGACCTTCAGGCACACAAACCGAAGCTCACAGTATGATGTGAGCACTCGCTGTTTTTCAGACGGCCCGAGGACAGAAATCATAACTGAAGTCAAAGGTGAAGCAAAGCCTGTAATATTACCACTTTGCTCCTGCTCGTAAAAAAAAAGCCAAGGACCAAATGGACACACACACACACAGCTAGGCTTCTGCGCTTTGTGGGGACTTTTCATAAACACAATGACTTTTATACCGTACAAATTGTATGTTCTATCCCGTAACCCTCACCCAACCTCTAAACTTAACCCTCTCATTTTAAAAAAAGTAATTTAGTATGTTGTTTAGTACCGCTGACTGGTCCCCACAATGTAGGTGTGTGACTTTTATCATCCTTGTGGGGACATTTGGTTCCCACAATGGTAGATAAACAAAACACACAAACACACACACACACACACACAAGCTTAATTCCACAGCTACGGTATATAATTAAATGCTAATGAGGGCACTCAAACGAACCTGGCCATCTGAAGCTTTTTAAATGACTGAAATACGATGGTGATATCAATAAAAGATTACTAATATTACATTTTAAAATGGTAATGGCTGACATTACATTCTCGTATTGATTAGAATCAAGAACAAGTTTTAATTTACATTTTTATAACCTCATCACACAACAGCACAAGTCTGGCAGGAATATTTAAATATTCAAGTCACCTCACAGCTCAAGTCATCTGTCTTGGGCCGTGTGAAGGTTTAATGTGTGTTTTTAATTACAACAGCTGCATTAAAGCCGTATATGATTGTGATAAGCCTGACATGTCATTGATACTTACAGATATCAGCTAAACAGTGAGTTTTTCTAATATAACCCTGTCTGCTAAAAGACAGACTAAACCAGTCTGATGTAGTTTGATAGTCTGACCTGGTTTAGGCCGTTTAAGTTGGTCAACTAACTATGTAAGAACAACATTTTGATACTTATGATAATATATATAAACATATATAAACAATGTTCTACTAACGTTACTGCAAGAACATTTTTGGAAAAACTTTAAGCCAATGTTCTGAAAACGTTCGCTGTTAGGTGGGTTAGGCAGGTTTACGATGTTTTTCTGTGTTGTTAATCTTCTATGTGCAAAGACTTCTGGGATGGACAGATTGGTTGAGGCAATGCACACAATACAATTCAATAGAATACAACACACACACACACACACACACACGAAATCCAGGTGTAATCTGTCAATATGGCAACTCTGATAATTTTCCAGTAATGACAAAGCAGAAACAAAGCATGCCACAGTCTTTGATCTTTCTCGAAAGTTTCTCTGCCTCTCTGTTTCTATTCCTTTCCTTTCATTTGTTCCTTGTCCATCATGAAAACCAAAGAAATTCCGAAAACAATATTTCACACAGGCAGCATTCAAAACAAAAGACTCTCAAACTGAGACTTTCTAAGAATGTCTGACATTTTACATGATGATTCTATTCCACTCGTGAGAGAAGCAAAAACTTCACAGATTCTGTGTGTGTGTGTGTGTGTATGTGTGTGTGTGAAGATGTACAGGAAATATCTCCAGGCAGAAAACACACACACACTTTCTCTGCGTTCCTCTCTTAGCAATTACACAGTTAACGTATGTAAGCATTTACATAAATACTGTCCCATGAATAATTCATCTCCTCACAATTACAGTTTTCCACACTAGTACCTCATTACTTTGCCATAATTATAACACATTCCTGCCAAACAAACTCCCCGCTTGATTCTAACAAGTTTTGTTTGTTTAACTGTGAGAAATAAAAGTCTTTACTTTTCAGAAAGGACGTTATTATCTGTTTAAGTGGTAACAGAAGTTCTTTAAAGTGCATTTAGAGAAAATTAAAAACAATCAAAAAATCACAGCAGGAGAAATTACGACATAAACAAGAATAAAGAGACCGAAAGTTTGAATACTTTCCACATAATGATTTTATGAACCGCAACATAAAATGAAAATGTCTAAAAAAAAAAACACAACAGATTCGCTGGAACTGCAGATTTTTAGAATAAAAGCTTTTTTTTTACTCAGGCAGGATGATGCTAATCAGATGAGAAGAATGTGTTGTGTAACAATAAACCAAAAGAGGAAAAAGTCTCATGATAACCAATAACAGAAACAAAGACAGTCAAATACAATAGAAGGAAAAATAATGGAGGAATTTTGCATCAATGGCTCTGTTACAACAATGAGGCCGTGAATTATTATATTCTGTGATACACGTTAAATGCCATGCGCTTATATCCAGCACCCCAGCTAACAGGAAATGATCTCAGAACATTGGCTAACGTTCTCTGAAAGTTCTCTCAAAGATATCAATCAAGTAATGTTGGTATAACGTTTTTTAATGTTATACATCATATATCAAAATGTTATTCTTAAATTGTTAGTGGAACGTTTTTAAAATGTTACAGAATTAAAAAGTGTTTGATTAGCGTTCTTAAAATCAAGTGGTAATGTTAATACAATGTCTGTAAAACTGGAGGCTTTGAAAGTTTCTAGAACATTCAGAATATAATTTTTTATATTTTTGTTGCTTAATGGAAACATTAGGGAAGCGTTCCTACAACCTAAAATTGTTAGCTAAGATGGCTAAATCCAAGATATGCCATTTATTTTTCTTTATTCACTGAGTTATCAGAGTTCTGATATGTGATATTTTCTTATGACAGTCTTATTCATACAATTTACACAGGCCATATTTTTTCTCAGATTAGCATAAACTATTTCAATGCAAACCACTCTGTGGCATTAATATCTGTCCCATAAATATTTTAATGCATTAGCTGCGTTTTAGTGTGACGCATTTCATTTGTAATATTCTTTGAATATGTAAAGGTGAACATGAAAGCCACAGACGGGTCTGTTTGTATCTTTAGACGATAACACTGCTTTGCATTTTCATGAATGCATCCATCCCATAACTCTCCACGACACACGCGGGTCCCATTATGACCCAAACTCACAAATGCATGTCTGCCTCTTTACAATAAGCATGGACCAGGACACAAGCCAGTCTCAGAAGCTGGATAGTCTTGTGAAATAACTTTCAGAGGCTGGTTTTGCTGCTCGAAGGCACTGTTAAAGTGAGAGAATTCTTAATGAAAACAGGTTTAATAGGGCAAAGGGAAACTCTTCGATTGCACTCCTGTTTAATTTAATGAGCCCTATGCCGGGCGATTTAGTTCTTTTAATTGCCCTTCTCTCATTGTTAAAAAGATGTATGTGGCCGTCTTCCACGGCGTAAATTTCTCTGAATAACGGTTTCTATGTTTCTTCCCTCCTGCTCCTGAATCTCACTAAAAGCAACACAGCACTGTGAAAATTTAATTTCAAAATAATTCTGGACGTTTAGATTACACAGATATTTCCGTGAAATTCATAATCAGACGCAGAGAAAATAGAGTGAAAATCAACTCTGGCTGTTTTAATGAAATGGGTAAGAATGAGCAGAAACTCTGTTGACTGTTTCATGCTAAGAGTCAATCACAAATCCAGCCGGTTATCAAGGACTAAAATAAAACAGTTAGCTTTCAATTCATAAATGCTACTAAAATGAGACTAAAACAATAACTGTTCCAAAATCAAGTTATTCTCACTTAAATAAACCTCATAAGAAACCTCCTACGTAGACAGCGACTGCAGGACGTTCTGACGGGTAAAACACACCAATATTGTGTAACAATGTGAATTATTTTATTAGATTAAAAAAACATAAACTCGTCTGCTAGGTATCATTTTTTTTTTCACTGAAAATTGTAGCAATTACCTAATACATCATGTCTTAGATTTGGTCAACAGAAGTTATCTTAGAAGGCAGCATAATTGTGTTGTCTACCTAGATCCCGGCTGCAACGCTTTAATATGTTGGCGTGGATCACAGAGTTTTGGAACAGGGCCTATGAGGAGCCTCCAAAATGATTATCAGATCTTCCCACTTTTTAAATGCAGCTTATCACGACAGTTTCAGTCTGAACTCACAACAGAGTTCATGGTAAATCATGTACTGTATGTGTGTACACATGAGCTAACCCAGCTAACAATTTCAGGTTGTAAGAACGTTTCCTTAAGTAACAAAAACGCTACCAACGTTATTTTGAATGTTGTATGTTTGAATGTTTGAATGTTTTATTCTGTAACGTTTATAAAATGTTCCACTAACAACAAGAACAGTGATTTTGATGTATTTGATAAATTACTTCAGAAAATGTTCTACTAACGTTACTGGAAGAACCTTTTGGATAACTTAGACGTTAAGAGAACGTTAGACAACGTTCCAGGGGAAACACTCGCTCCCCCTCTCACTCTCTCTCCCCCTCCCTCCCTGTTAGATGACCTGTCTGTTTTATAGGAGGCCTGCTGTGTTCAGAGAGCTCTGACAGGCTGCATTTAAATGGGATTTCAGATACACAAACCATCTGCATCCTGACAGCCTGCAAGCTTATGAATATTAGAGGACAGCTGCTTTAAACAACTGTGCGTGCGTCTGTATGCGCACGCCGGACATCAAACTACACAAGTATATTTCCACCACTTCCTGTGAGACGTACATATACTTCCTGCACAGATGTTTACCACCCTGACAGCGATAATCAACAACATCATTTACATCTTACTCATAATCATCATCCTCATCATCACATTTCCAGTAGAATCATTTAAACCAGCCCAAGGTGGTTTGCTGGGCTTAGCTAGTTTGAGCTGGTCAACCCGGCCAAGTCAATTTTATTTGGGTTACCTGCTTAGTCAGGGGGTCTCTCTGCATGACCAGTTGACATGTGCCCCTCTAAACCCCTCTAAAACCATCAAAACAGACCGGCTAACCACCTAAAAGCTAGTTTATGTGGTTAGTTACTGTAGGGGCAACACTGGTTCAGTCTAGCATCATATCCTAACCAGGTGAGATGCACTACATATTTTGTCAGTTGTTTGGTTTCCACCGCAAAGCTCCACCCACACTGAAACCTCACTGGTCCAAAATCCTGCTCCACATAGCAGTATAATAAACATCAAATGTTGTGAGAACAGAAAAAGACTTGATGCTAGTCACGGTGTGACTGTGTAGGACACGGCGTAAAGCCCAGCTTACCTTTGCCATCTGTGCCTGGACGCCGCTGGCCTTCAGGGACGCTACGGCTTTCTGCGCCGCCGCAGGACTGTCAAAATCCACAAAGCCATATCCTACACACACACACACACACACACACACACAGAGAGAGATAAGAGTGAGTTATTTATACATGTTACAACACACACGTCTTTGTGTTTTTTGCCAACACTGAGGAATGCTTTATCAGACATTAATCAGACGTTATCAGACATGTTTATCAGATTTCAAATTTATGGGTCAAAACAAGACCGCTCGGTTATTTGTCTTATCACGCGGCTCAAGACACAAGACAGTCTGCGTGTTTGAGCGCAGCCGCTTGTGTGTGTGCGTTCATGTGGCGACAGGAAACAGCCATTTTGTTCAAGGCTCATGCTTGTCAACTATTTCCTCAGTAAGAGGAAAGAGGAAGATTCAGTCTGACCTCATCTTCCCCCACACGACTCTCTTACCAAACATTTCTCTGGCAGACAGAAGACGATCTGTGACTTCCTACATGACCTATCCTAATAAAAACAGCAGTGGGGGTAATAATAATAACATATATGCATATATACTATATAGATAAACATATACATGCATACACATATACACACAAATATATTAAAGTAATAATTAAAGACACTGGCAGACGATCTTTTCTAGTTCTTTTCCAGTTCTTTTCCATCTTTTATGTTGGTTGAAAGTCTCTTCACATCCTGACAGCAGTTACTATATAAAATGCTCTAAATATATTTATATCTCTGTAGAAGGTGCAGGACCATAAAGTGCTTGTCCAATTATTGCATGCGGTCCAAATAAAATGATAGGATGTCCTACTTGCCTGTTAACCTATGAAAGTGTTCACTCTGAAGGGAGGGCGGTGTCTTATGCGTTCAAAGCTAACCTCTTAAAATTGCTTGCCCTACCTTTTCTTCAAATATGTTCCATCATATATTTTATCCATCATATATTTTAATTTATTTTAAATTAAACTAAATTAAATGCTGTCATACATATTTTTTCCCTCATCTTTCATCTTGTTGACTAACCCTTTGTCGCCCGCATTAAGTTGAGAAGATTAACAGTGAGTGACAGAGGTTCTGCAGACCCTCAGTACATCTGAGGCACTTTTGAGGGACTGTGTCTCCATGCAGCGGAGGCTTTCATTCTCACCATAAACCCCTCTAAACTCTAAACACACACATTCTCAAAGCCTGACTGACATCTGAAACCACAGATGGTGGAAAGTAGAGCTTTCGAGAGCCCGTGAAAGGGTTCAAGCCAACAGCTCTATATGCCAAACATATGTGTTCGTTTACACGCACACACCTCACATACAGAACAACACGCCGTGCGCTTTGAAGCCGCCCACCGAACATGGAAGTGAGAAAGAGAGAGAGAAAGATCTCTACAGCGGAGAACTCAGCCAGCCAGATGTTCCAAAGCCTGCAGATGTTTCATAAGCCTAAGAAAACAGAGCGTGTGTGTGAAAAAGGATTTCCAGTAGACTGTTCTTGATCCAGAAAGAGGAACACTTCTGGTCAGAGAGAGAGCTTCGAGCATTCCTGAGGTCACTGACCGAGAGAGCTAAACAGCAGGCATCAGGAAGTGGGTTGGGAAAGAGGTTCCAAGTTGAAGAATGCAGGGATCAATTCCTATTAACAATGTGACGCCCAGTGCCGGAACAAACCTCGTAAGGAGCTCCACACAGAGGTGATGGATAAAAGTGTGTGTTTGTGTGTAGTACATCACGCACATTGTGGCTTTGGCTGGAGGTGTTTTGGAAGCTTTGCGTAATTAAATCCATAAATACAAATACGAATGAGTGCACATATTCTGTTTTCACCCCCTACACAACCGCTCCTCTCTCTCTCTCTCTCTCTCTCTCTCTCTCTCAGATGTCAAAACTGTGGGAAAAAGATTCAGGCATACATACTGTCGCCTTCATTCGCAGATAATTCTGATTTGAAAAGGAAAGAGAGAGAGAGTGAAAGAGTGAGCTTGTCATCATGCTGGTGTGCTGTACGACACACAAATATTTACACTCGCGTCGACTAATGAGAGACTCGTGATTGAGCCAAAGAGAAATTAAACACACCCATCTCCATCACCCGCCAACCCCCACCCACCCACCCGCTCCATCTGTATTTGAGGACAAGGGGAAAAAAACAGCTGTATTAAACTGGTGTGTTCTTTTCTTTTTTCCTTTTTTGCACAAACAACTTTGTAATTACAGTCAGGCAGAAACCTTCTAGCCGTTAAAAAAAGTCATTTAACATAAAGCGCACAACGCAAACACACACACGCATGTTTAAAGTACAGCCAACGATCCATTTACAGAGAATAATTAAAACCACGGCAAAGCTTTTGTGAATAACCTACAGTGATCTTGACGTGCAGGATTCAGAAGCGACAGAGCAAACTAGCTCGATTGTAAACAACCGTCGATGGTTTACATGGACTGTCATATGGGATTCATCTACAGCAACATAATTGCAATTGGGTTTGATCAAGATCTTTGAACTGAACGCAGCACTTCCTGTGCAGTAAATAGAAGCAGAAGAAAACAGGACAAACATATGTAGATGTGCACAAATCACTGAAGCCTGACAACATGTGAGAATGTCCTGTTTCCTGGTTCCACTGGCCTGGCTTTCATAAGTCCTGGCTGGACACCATCAGGGTGGAAAAGTCTGGCAGAGTGGGAAGGCAGTTAACTCCAGGAAGTCTTCTACAGCATGAAGTGGTTTCCTAAACAGCCCCACCTTCTCAT
>JAZGTK010016858.1:0-12533 GCA_036877625.1 Ambastaia sidthimunki
TTTCACAATTAGTTTCCATGTTTTAGGGCCAAAAAGCCTAACAGTAGTTGTAATGAAACAAGCTGTTAAATCAGCAGGGAGCTTTATTAACCAATCAAAAAGAGGTAAACTAAAGCAGCAGACATCACCATAGTGGGTCACATGTTTAACCAGCAGTTTCACTGCACTTAAAATAGTTCAGTAGTTGTGTAAAGATAGTTTTATATTTTTGGTTTTATATTGGAGTAGCTTTATTTTGTACTTCATATTTGGCTTGTAAAAACTAGGGGCATTTTCAGCCTTTTGGCAATTTTTATGCATATTCTCTGAATATTTATTTCTTTACTCAGAAAAATTGTCATTTCAACCACTAATAATGTTTAAATCAAGTGAAATACAGTAATGTAAATAAATCTACATATAAAATAGTAAGGGGATGTTTTTTTCACTAAATAAAAACAAAAATTGTATTTTAGTTTATGATGTTGATAAAGTTTTTACTGCTAACAAAATCATCATAAATCATAAATACATTGCAAGCCCTAGTAATAGCACTACAGTTATTTTAATAAGTAATGTTCATTTCAAGTAAATATAGCCGTGTTTTTAAGGCATCTTATTGACAAAGTTATGTCTGAGGTTAAGCCAGCTGAAGTTCCACAAACCACTTAAAGCAATCCACAAAAATTGAATGTTTAATGTTTTAAATGCAATGTGCTAAATGTCTGAAATACTGAGAGTTTCACGTTTTCAATGTATTTTGCATTGTTTTTCAGAGAGACTTGTATACGAAGTTCGTCAGAAATGTAGAAGCATTGAAGGTATGTTACACATAGACTTTGTAATGTCAACAGACTGTCAGTGGTAGAGCCTCAGGTAATCTCTCCCTCTCTCTCTCTCTCTCTCTCTCTCTCTCTCTCTCTAACACTGTTAGACATCTGCATCTCCTGCGGCAGCCTTAATGTTTCCCTGGAGCACCCGCTCTTCATAGGAGGAATGTGCCAAAGCTGTAAGGTAAAAGCCAGGAAATTCCTGTTTCCTACTTCCTTTAGATCTGCTTTGTTTGCTTGCTTGTAATATTTTTATCATATCCATTGACAATAGACAGATGCTTTCTAGCCAGGGTATCTAAGGATATGAATGCTAAACCTAATACACAATGGCATAGCAGCCATAAGATTTATGGGAGATGATTAATGAATGCGAATGCATTAATGTGTCCCTACACCCTATTTATGGCCTTACTTACACAGTTTTAAACATTGTGCCAATGGAGTTGCAGCGGTATATACATACACATACTGTCAAGTAATAAGACAAGCAAATTTGATAAACAAAATGAGGGAATTTTCCCTAATAGTTAAATCTAAGTTGATTAAACAAACCAAAAATTGCATTGGGTTTTACTTAAAAGTGGATCATTTATTGTTTTTGCTGGCACTTATGCCCATATATAATATATGTTAATTATAATATATGTGATATAATATATGTGATAATTAATGATGGGTTATTATCTTTCTGATTAACACTTGTCAATATAACACACAGAACAAATCACACCTTTTTTCAGACTATGAGCAATGTGAAGATTTCTAACTTCTGTTCACTTTTGTGTAAAGAAACTCCTCTTTTGCCTTTTTGAAAACATTTTGCTTGTTGCGTCATTTGAATATCCATTCTGATTGGCCGGCTCCCTCTTTATATGTTCCTGAGTTATGCACATTGCTAACAACACATTTATTAAACAACAGCTAATTTGAACTGCATATATTTTCCACAATTTACTTTCTAATGTGTTGTATAGACTTTTCTAAACATAAAAATCAATCAAGGAAAAACATCAAGCAAAGTATTTTCACATACCTGAACAATTCTGTGATGTAAATGTTTGTAGTTAGCTAGTTATGTGTGCCCATTACTCATCAATACAGGCTGGCTAATATTTCAGTGTCCGCATTGTCGTAGAACTGTTTCCTTGAATGTGCATATCAATATGATGATGACGGCTACCAGTCCTACTGTACCATCTGCTGTGGAGGCAGAGAAGTGTTGATGTGTGGAAACAACAACTGTTGCAGGTAAGGCAGCTATTAAAGATTATTGTATCAGTATTTGTTTTTTATGTTTTCTTGTGTTTTCTCAATTCACATTTAATTGTATAGTACAAAGCATCTTGACAATGCTAGACAATGCATGTGTCTATTTTACAAGACCAGCATAGTCTTTTATAAAAGATGACGTCAGACAGTACTGACAAAACTGTAAGATTGGACAAATTATAGTAAAAATATCATACATGCAAAATTAAGGTAAATAAAGCAAAATTAGTGTGGGATTTAAAACAATGATAATGGAATTATAATGATTGCAGTATATATAAAATATCTTCTTCAATATGTGTTTTCTGCAGGTGTTTCTGTGTGGAATGTGTGGATCTGTTGGTGGGGCCCGGCGCGGCGCAGGCAGCTATAAAAGAGGACCCCTGGAACTGCTATATGTGTGGGCAAAAGGCTCAGTATGGCCTGCTGGAGCGCCGGACCGACTGGCCCTGCAGACTGCAGCACTTCTTCGCCAATAACCACGACCAGGACTTTGTAAGTTACTTTGTTTATTAACGTCCCTCTGTAGTCAATAATTGTATCCATTAAAACTCATCTTTGATCATTAAAAGGACAAAAATGTTTCTGTAAAAATATTTTTGTCATGCCTTAAAATGAATATGCAAATTAGTCCCTGCCTCCACCCAATCACACCAGCTCTGACTACATGATCCACTCAGTCCACTCATTGTTGTGATTGGTTACAACATGTTTGTGATTAGAAAACAGTTTCAAAACACATTTTTGAGACCAGCTTTGGTAAACTGAAGTTTAAAGAAGAAAATACACCACAGATATGCAAACAACATTAAAAACTTCCTTACAGCTTCTACAACAGAAAGCGTGATACAACAGAACGAGAATCACAACAATGAAGTGAAATAGTGGCCAGATGTCGTAAAATGTCATAAAATGAACAGTGCAGCTGTTAAATATAAATAAATATTGTGCTGTTTAAGTGCAGTACTGTTTTAACTCTCCCTTTATCTCATTGGCCAATACATAGTGTTTTGTCAATGTACAGTATGAACAAACAAAATCATAGAATCATACTTGGTTATTATAGATCAGTACAAGTCACATTTTACGACCATGAATATTGTACTTCTTAAGTCCAGTACTGTTTGCCCAGCTGTGACAACTTAATCTTTACAGTGTAAAGTTTACACTTTCAGAGTTTTAATATGTAATGCTACATCTCCTAAACAATCTTTACAGTGTAAAGTTTACGCTTTCATAGTTTTAATATGTAATGCTACATCCCCTAAACCCTTAACTTTCCAGACCATGTGAATAAAGATTAACTTGGCTGACAGCCAGTGTGAAAGAGCAGTCAGATAGAGTTATAGTCATGGTGGATTGTGCTCCAGAATTCAATCTTTACAACATACAGTTTTATCTTACACGCTCAATTCTTGCTACAGATTACAGTACGGGTCAGTGTTTGTTATTGTTACCGTTATTGAATACTAAGAGGTTTAACAAAGAGCACAGATAAGCAGCCACAGTTAATCACAAGAATATAGTTAATGAAACACACCAGCAATACTGCGTTTACTGTACAGACACTCAACAGTAATCCCTTGTTACTGGGCTGGTTTAAGGTAAAGGGCTTCTTTGTTACTTACAGACAGTATATACAGACAGGTGTTCTTTTATTACAAAAGCAATGTGTTTTAAAGGTCTCCCTGTCACTTTCTCTCCCTCTCTCTCTGGCCCCCGTTTTTGTTCTTCAGGAACCACCAAAGCTCTACCCTCCGGTTTTGGCAGAGAAAAGAAAACCCATTCGTGTCCTGTCACTGTTTGATGGGATCGCAACAGGTTAGTAAAGAATGTTCGCCGTCCCTTTTGTGGTCTCGGGCAGAAAAAAGAACTGATCACATTACACTCATCCTGGTTTTTAGAGTGCACTTAGCTTATCCGTTGCCTGATGATACTGCTGCCTACTTAGGCCGGACTTGGGCCCCATTGACGCTGTCAAATGAAACATTTTGAACGTTATTCTGAAATATGACTAAGGTACATACACTGATGCATAGATTGATAATGCTTTAAGGTACTAAATGGGGTGCAGTGCTCCCAAAATCAGCACAGAAAATCCAAAAAATGTCCACAGATTCACACATGGGTCTGACAAATAGAACAAAGATTATAGAATTACAAAATGATGCACTTCCATAATTATGAATGGGGGAAGTGCAATGCTCAATATGACTGTTCTAGCAAAGGAAGTCTAATAGAAAGAGTCAATCATCAATTGCTAAACAGTAACAATTCTCAGGGAGCGGTGTTGTGATGCACTTTCCAACCTTTGCACATTAGCAGTAGCTGGAGTGGCCTGAAAAAAATATTTTTAGCGAAATTTGAGCTCAAGAAACAGATTTTCTGGTACATGTGATGTTAGGTTTAATAGTTAGTCAGAAATAAATTGTTAATTATGACCTTAGCCAGTGAATTTTACAAAATCTGTCTTCCCTCATTCCAGTAAAACGACTGGAGGCATTGCAAATATGGCTGCCAAGTGGGATGACTTTCCTTATAGGAACTTTGTTAAGGTCATATTAAGTAAAAAAACAGGAAATGATTACAATGGTGTGATTGTTTTAGGGCTGTTGGTGCTGAAGGAGCTGGGGATCCAGGTGGAGCGATACGTGGCCTCAGAAGTGTGCGAGGACTCCATCACCGTGGGCATCGTTCGGCACCAGGGTCGCATCATGTATGTGGGCGACGTTAGGAACGTCACCCACAAACACGTGAGTTTCTGCAAGCATTCCTTGTGATTGGCTCCTACTCGCCCCTTTTTAAAAACTTGATGTTTTTTTATTAAGCAGTGTCAATGTTTTTGACTTTACAGTTAGCAGCGAAGTTTTCATTTTTTTTCTTTCATATCATCCACAGATTCAAGAGTGGGGTCCTTTTGATCTGGTCATAGGTGGAAGCCCATGCAACGATCTGTCTATTGTGAATCCAGCAAGAAAAGGTCTCTACGGTAGGACTGTATTTAGCTGTGTTTTAACTTTTGCAGGCATTTTAATAGGAAATGACTATAAGTAACACTGTTTTACTATCTAGTTTTTACCTAGTTGTACTAAAAATATACTACAAAATAACTTTTTAATGACAGTCAGTTGTCAGTTTCTTTTGCTGTCTGTAATCGTGCTCTTTTTTGTTACCCAACTCTCTCTCTCAGAGGGCACAGGGCGGCTGTTTTTTGAGTTTTACCGGCTGTTACATGAGGCTCGACCCAAAGAGGGAGACAACCGGCCGTTCTTCTGGCTCTTTGAGAATGTGGTGGCCATGGGCGTCAGCGACAAGAGGGACATCTCTCGCTTTTTAGAGGTACATCTCTCCATGTGTCTGTGTACATTCTTAAAGGAATAGTTTGTCCAAAATTGAAAATTCTTTTTCCATATTGTTCTTTTGTGGAATAAAAGTGGAATGTCAAGGTTTTTCCGATCATTGGAAGTGAATGGGGACTGAGCCTCTCAGTCACTAACATTTTGCCTGACCTTTACTTTTGTGTTATGGGAAAAAAAAGGCATACAGGTTTGAAACAACATGAGGGGGAGTATATGATGACAGAAATATTTTTGTATTTGGGTAAACTATTCTTATTTACATCAACTATGTTGCTGGTCTGGTGAATGTTACTCCAGAGAAAGTATCCTTTTATCTTCATAGTCTTTTTTTCCAAAGTGTTATAACTTGTAATAGCAATCTTACTTTTTGGCTGAGCATAGATACAAATTATGTTTACACTTGTTTTTAAGAAGTCAAAACCCTTATGAAAATTAACCATAGTTTTACTAAACCAAAGAAACATGGTTACTATAGTTAAACCAATGGTAACCACAAATTAACCATGGTTTTGCTATAGCAAACATAGTTTTACTATGGTATTTGTAGTAAAACTGGTTACTACACTTTTACTGTAGTAAAACCATGGTTAGTTTTCATAAAGGAATAAGTTGCAAATTGTGTTTTATGGTGACTGAAGCACCAGCTATTATGAAGATTTGCTGCATTGCACTGCTGCACTAATTATGCTTCAGTTTTATCTTATACTTTCTGTGGTTTTGCTGCCCCCTTGTGGCGGACTAACCTGGTGCACTGTAAATTTAACCCCTCATATGCTCACATGGCTGGATTGTTGTAAACGTCTGTTTGTGAATCCTTTGGTAGATTATGTCAGGGGACTTCTGTGATATTTTTGAATTTAAGTGTTAACATGTAACCCTGTTTCTAATAGTGCAACCCAGTGATGATTGATGCCAAAGAGGTGTCTGCCGCCCACAGAGCTAGATATTTCTGGGGTAATCTGCCTGGAATGAACAGGTTGGTTGAACATGAACAACAGCATTTAGCCTAAACCAGTGGATCTCAACCATTTTGACTTCAAAATCCCCCCACCACACACACACACATTATCACAAAAGCACCCACTAACGGTTTATACCCAATAAAACATTCTAGATCTTGGCATAACTAGAAAAATTTTGTTTTGCTATAAACACTAAAATATATACATTAATTTCTAGTTGTTTTAGCTTATTTTAATGCTTGTTTTGTTTAATTTTAAATCAATTTTGTCCTGTTTGAGAAACCCTTTGTTTATTATTCAGTATTGAACTCATACAAATATGAAAATATGTTTTAATGTCTCATATTCTCACTCTGTTACTTTATAACTTCCAGTTTTCTATCTCCTCTCAGACCATTGTCCGCCATGTGCACAGATAAACTGGACCTTCAGGACTGTTTGGAGCATGGCAGGACAGCTAAGGTAAACCACCTTCAACTGTTGGTTGTTTCTGAAGAAAGCTTTGACTGGTACCTCAAACAGCTTTGTCTTCTCCAACTTTTTCCAGTTTGATAAAGTGAGAACCATTACCACCCGGTCAAATTCCATAAAGCAGGGAAAAGACCAGCACTTCCCTGTGTTCATGAATGAAAAAGAGGACATCCTCTGGTGCACTGAGATGGAGAGGTAATGCCTGTAACAAACCCTGATACAGATTGTGTTTATCATGAGATATCACAGTTGATAAGGCATTAGACTTTTAATTTGAGGATCCAGGTTCAAATCCTTGTAGGACTGAGTTGCATGAAAGATCGACGGTTTAAATATTGACATGGGTGATCTATAAACTATTACCACAGGTTAGGCAAATTCATCAAAATAAATGACACAAATGCTAGTTGGCCTACAAGTGAGAAAGTTATCGCCTGGTAATTAAGTCATCAGTAACAGATTGGAAACATTTTCTATTATCATGGAATATTACTATATATTTACACAATGAAGCATCTTTTCTGCTAACCTTAACATAAACAGCCTTGTGTGTTTTTGAAAATAAACATTATGGACCCCATTAAAATGGTTTGACTAATGCTTTTTCTGTCATGTTTTAAAATATTTCCTGTTGAAGTTAAGGAAGGACATACCATGGGTAAACTGTGGTAAATTGTTAAACAGTTTAAGGAATAGCTCACGCAAAAATTCAAATTCAGAAATTTTTTATTTTTGGGTGAACTATTCTTTAATAGTATTTAGTTTAATTAACAGCATGACCAAACAATTATTGCCATTGGCCAGTTAAGGCAAACCAGGAGGTCTGTAATACCTGTTGAGAGCTACAGGTATCTGTTAGCATTTCAGTTCATCTCAATGGCAGTTGCAGTGTTTGCAAAGGAGTAGCTACTGTGAATACTGTCTGTGGATAAAGATGATTTTTTTCAGGCCAGGTGGTGTAGTTATGGCCTCTACCAGCAGGGGCTAACTAAGCCATGCTAACCAGACACATCGCAACATTTTGTTTGCATGTCGTATATAAAATTGAAGGGGAAGAGACGAGAAAAAATCTTTTGGACAAAACATATACTCCTCACAGCGTCACATTATTTGTATAGATGCATTTTAACGAAGTTGCCGTTTCTTTTATTATTGGACATTAGGGTGTTTGGCTTCCCTGTCCACTACACAGACGTGTCAAACATGAGTCGCCTGGCCAGGCAGAGGCTGCTGGGAAGGTCATGGAGTGTCCCAGTCATTCGCCACTTGTTTGCACCACTCAAAGAGTACTTCGCCTGCGTCTGAAGTCAAACACATTACAGATGAGATCAATCTGATGTAAAACCAGGAGCTTTAAAATTGAGCTCTTGTATGTTATTTGCAAGTTTAACATCAAAAGAGATTTGTCATGTTTTTGTTTTTCCTCTGGTTTAAAATAATTGACTTTTTAAAATTCTATTTAATTTTTTATTATTCATTTACTTTTAGCAGTGTTATCCATTATTTGAATTGATTTATGTGTGCAAGCTATACTTGAGACATGGCCTCCTTTTTAAGGCACTGAGAGACGATTAACAATTAGAGGCTTAAATGAGGAAATCTGTTGGAAATGTCGCTGAAACTTAAGTTAGCCCGAGTTAATGTTTTGATTTCCTGAGTTTTCACTTATCAGGCAGCATCAGGGTGCGGATCGATTAGATACTCACGGTGCCCTTCGTTCATCTCAGCTGAGCCATGTTGAGCGGATAAAGGCTTTCTCTAAAGTGTCAGGGGAGTTCTGTCGTAACCAATCCAAAACACCAGATCACAAATACCTCTTTGTTTACAGTTTCTATACACAACTGAAGGTAATAAAAGGTACTACTGTATTAGGTGACAATATGGTGCTTCAAGGTGGTGAAAAACATTGCAACTCATGTGGTGCTACTACTCAAAACAAGATGGGGTCACGTTTTGTACCGTCGGGTGGTGAAACGAACGACGCTTAAACTTTGAAAAAAAAAAGACAGGTCACGACAGGTCTGCCACATCTCATTTTATATCTTTTACAGTCTTTTTGTACAGTATCCTCTGGTGCTCTTTTAAAAAAAAATGCCTCAGCCTTTTAGTCTTCGAGATCTGCTTCCTACAGTACGGTATGCCTTCGACCGAAGGGCGTGAAACCGGCCACATGGGCGGTGATGTTTTTTGTCATCCATACCTTGAAATCAAAGGCTGTGGTGAGCTACTTTTTCTAGTGTCACGCAGACCAGAATCATTACTGTACAACTCTTAGTGTGCGTTGCGGCCACAGGAAGGATTGGCATTGGTCCTTTTCTCGGCCGGGTGAATCAGCCTTCAGCTGTGGCCCTCGCAGGCTATTCTCAGTCAGGTGCAAAACTTTAAAGGTGCGGCTTCACAATGTTATTCTACCTTTTTATAGCAATTTTTGTGCTGTGTTACCAACAATATCGAGCACTTTTGTATATGTATACTTCTTTATTTCTTTGATATTTTTTAAAATCTTTCCTCTTGATTCTTGTGAATTGTTTTTTTTTGATTATGTTAAATGATGTGAAACTCTTGCCGTTATATAAGGTAATATTTGTTGTGTACAGTAGGGCTGTGCCAATAGATGTGAAAGAATGAGCTAGGGTAGAAGAAATCCTCCATCTGTCGTTCTGGTGGTAAAGGGGGCAATTTTCAAATACTACCCCTCTCTTGTTCTCGTGTGCTACAGAGTCGCTTTATCATAACTCGCGTCGGGAAATTAGTGTCTGCTCACGATTCTGTTGGTATATAATCCCAAAGTGAGTGTGTTTGTTGAATATCCCTGTAGAAAATTAGTACTTTTTACAGATGGGGTGTCGTTATGACATCACACAATCGTTAACTACGTCTGGTCCCTAGCGTAGGTCTGAAAACATAATTATGTTTGCCAATGGTGGATGTTGACCATGTCAATAACGTAGTTAAAACATGCAAGCTATATAATAGATGAAGCTAAATTTGTGAATTTGGTTAGAAATGGGCTCTAATGAAATCATTGTCAGGTCCTTTTTTTATTTACAACATTGCACTGCTTACATACCTTAAACATTTTCATGTTCAGCAATGTATCTGTTTATTTTCCAAATTCTATCAATGCCCACATTTTTTTGTACATTTTGTACATAGAAATTGTCTGTTGCTTTTTTTTTTTAAAAATGAATGACCTATGAGATGTACAAATATAATTCTTTGCTAATATATATCATAGAATCAAAACAACGCTCAAATCGCAAAGAGGGGGGTAATTGACAACATGGCCACAGGTAAATTGACATAAGCTATAAAGTAGCAGGTGCTAGAACTGCGTGTCTTTTATCATTCATATTTATATGTTTAATGGGGGGAAACTAAAGAACGAGTTCATCTTTACTGCACAGCCCTACATACAAAAGTGTGTTTCAATTTGCTTTTTAATTATTTTTAAGTACTAAGAGAGGGATTGTAGGTGTTTCCTAAGGTGCTAAACATTTTATCTAATTGAGAAAAATATATTATTTGGAAAATAAATAAACTTGTCTTGATAATGACTTTTTTGGGGTTTCTTGTAGTATTGGATAAGCACTATTATTTTACTCTCTCATATAAAGATATTAACAAAGGCATTTTAACTTTGTACTTGAAAAAAATGATAAATGATGAAAGATTATTATATTGTTTTAGAATAGACATTTCTGTAGTTGGTGCTTATCTGTGGGAAATCATGTACTCATTATGGGAAATGACAAAAAAAATTGTAATAACTTTTGCTGTTGACATGTACTTGCTTAATATCCAGTCAGAATTGCTTCTAAGTCCTACATTCCATGCCATATATCCAGCCCTCCATCTTGTTTTTATTTTTCTATTTTTTCTGTTATTTGGGTATGTGTGTTTGGCTGCAACAGTCTCATGTTTTGCCCTTCTAACAGGTTGTCTGTATATCTCAGTGACACTGTTGATATGTGTGACCTCTTTTGTGTCATATAAACTTTCTTCAAGCCTTTTTGCCTTCACCGTCAGCTCATACAGCAAATGTAGCAGTCATACACCACCTCTCCCCTTTCTTTTGTTATGTGCCCAGAACGAAGAAAAAAGGCTCCTTATGTACTTGTGCTGGAGAACACTTGAATAAATGTATTGTTTTTTGTGAAAAAGTCCAGTTGTTTGTTTTCCATTCTGAATCCCACTTCCAATAATAGTGAACTCATCAGAATTATGGAATAACACAAATGTAACTTTAAGGATTATGACAGGAAAATTATTTGAAATAAGTCAAACTGTTATAGCATCTTCAAAGTAGGCACTCTTTGCGTAGAATTTGTTAAAATGTACTTTTGGCATTTTATCAACTGCCCTTTTGAGGTATCACTGTGGGATGCTTTTTAAACAATTATATTTTTGTCTACAATACCTTCATTCAAAATACTTTTATGATGATGTGAAACATTTAAGTCAAGTGATCCTAAACCTTTGACCAGCAATTACCACAAATATATTTAAATGTACATATATTCATTTAACAGATTCATTTATGCAAAACGACTATAATACTCATATAAATACTGATAGATATGATATTAAACCCCTAATTAAATGTTTCTTTTCTTAGTTTTATATACAGTAATATTGTGGAAAGTTAAAACAATGTAATATTTGAGTGTAATTTATTTATATATTCATTGGTATTATAATAATAGCATTTATATTTATTAAATGTTTCATTATATACAACAACAATTTATATATCTATTTATATTTTTATATGCTTTCTTTATAAATAAACCAACCAAGAAATTTACAGAAATTCGTCGAGATTTGCACTGTAGCCAGTGCCACATTGACACACTGAGCTTCCTTTCCATCCCCTGTGATTCTGGGCAAATGGTACGTACCGCTGATGACGAGACACGCCCAAACTGCAATGCAATTGGTCACTGCTGGGGCCAGCTTTGTGTATCCAGGCTGTGATTGGTCATCGACCGGCTCTCGCTGTCTGGATGCTGCTGCGAGCAAGGTTTACCGGGCTGGACCAACCATAGCATCTGCCTGCCCATCAAACCAGGCTTTATTGTTAATTAACCAGCTCCAAACGAAAAAACCCGTGTTTAGGATATAGCAAAGGAAGTAAGTGCACGATGGTTTATTATTTTGCTTGTATTAGTAAGCTGTTATAGGAGAAACCGATGGTTATGTAGGGATTTTCCACTCGGGATCATGTAATTGTCTAGCATGGAAGGAATCTAAAGAATCTATGTCTTGTGTTTGGCAGCGTCGCTTATGTGTGTATTTGAGGTGTTTATTGTTTAACTCGATCGTAATGAACAATGTACTTTTGGTTATATTCCTAAATACAGCGCGATCGAAGCAGTAACAAAACGATAAAACACGAGACCACAGCCGATATCTGATATGCTTCTTATAATGCAATTACAATATTCCTGCCTTTGGAAACCCACGATTTTTTCTATCTTGCTGTTTCTTAAAACATATTGAATGTGTTGTAAGGGCTTGGTCGCCTCTTTGTGTGTGACAGGCTCGATAAGGTGAGATGAGTCTACCACCATCATCATCATCATCTTCCTCCTCTTAATGAAGCTTCATGCGTGCAATCTACATATAATAAAACCTAATGTACGATCAGACTATTGCGT
>JAZGTK010016859.1:0-12533 GCA_036877625.1 Ambastaia sidthimunki
AAACACATTACCTTTAAAAGGACGTCCACATAGACACTGTGCTGTGACATTATCTCTTTAATGTCCCATTTTACTCCCACCATCAACAGAAGCATCTGTTCCTAATCTATGGCTTTGGCAGCCACTACCCAGTAAATGGGTTTGCGGAGTTTGCCAGCTGTAGATACAGTCTAGAGAGGAAACAGCACAGAGCAGATCAAATTAAAGAGCAGACAACATCCGTTTCAGTGTGGGGGATGGAATTTACCTGGCCAAAATCTTTGAGATATTTACAGGGGCTAATACTTCTTGTAGTTATGGCTGTAATAAAAAAGTGCCTTGCAAGGTTTACCGACTATTACCCGACCAATTTAATTGAATTAAAAAAGTTTGTACATTCCCAAAAGCAAATTACACTTTTGGCTCTGTGGAATAAAGTAATTTGGACCTCTAACTCTAAAGTAATTTAGAGTTTATTATTTTTATTAAATATTCAGTGAAAAAACTGAACAGAACAAATAAGGAAAGTTAATCATATATTAATTTGCTTTAGAAAAATCCACAGATAATAAAACAATCTCCACATCTACTGTACAGTGAAGGTTGGTGGTGGATTTGGGGCTGTTTTTCATCATCAGGACTGAACGTCTTGTTAAGATATAAACATATATGACATGAAGCTCATGGGAACAGTGAACTAGGACTGTTTCAGTTGCTCTGAAGGTCAACATACTTTATTAAAGCATAAATGATGTCAATTTTTACAAGACACTGTAGTATCATTAACTTCTCCACCTTCTTCCTAATATTATTATAATCTATTAATAGGTGCTTTAGATCATAAAACACTTCACATCAAATGACTAGAGAACAGATCTCATCCGTGGCCATTTTGGATCATATAAGAGATGGGATTTGTAGGACCGGAACCTGCAGCAGATAAGTGGAGAGTTGAAAAGGCTCTCAAATAAGGAGACTGAAAAGGTCACATCCACAAACAGTCAGATGAGATGAACCTGTGAGTAGAACGGCTGAAGAAAGGGCTTCTTGGCTGAAGGCATCAGGGTGTCGAGATGAGGCTGAAGGAACTCAAACTGCTCTGCCAGAAAAACTCTGCAGGAGGAAAAAGGCTCATATTAGAGGTTTTTGCAGGTCTGCCGTGGCACAGTTGCTCAGAATCACCACATATCTGTCACCCGCAGGGAACAGTCTGATACTGAAAGCTGCTTCTACTGTAGGAAAATAAGGTGTGATGTGTCTAGGAAGTTTGAGGTTACGTTTGTCAAGCTCAAGTTGTCTGGTTTGCAGACATAAAGCTACATGTACAGGCCTGAATGCTGGATTTAGGGTTTCTGTTTTAGGCCTGATAATGAGATGGAAAATTATAATAATTTAGCATAATTATTAACCTGCTGAATTAATTTTTTTGCTGCCGCTTTGGCTTACACAGTCTCAGGCTTAAAATTGCATCATTCGACTAGACTAGACTAAACTAAAGTTAAGTCAGACAGTTGCTGAAGAGGAAAATAAATGTTAATACAATGACTTAATAGTCATTAAAATCTTAAATGTGATTTTAATAAACCAACTGCAATCACTACAGGAATCTAAACACATTTCTGTCATTCTGCGTTAAAGGAAAAACAAACCTGGAGTGAATCAGTAATTATAAATAACTGATTCTTACTGATGCCAATATTTTTGCACAACTGGGACCTTTATAAAGAATCTGAGCCCACCCACCCCCACAGCACCAGCTGATATATGCTAATGACAGCCCACATACAGAGATAAGCATTCATTGAGTGATAAGAGTGAAATATTTGCATAAATCAAATGCGTGCAAGCTATACATTGGAGATTTCTAACAGCAAACATGAATAAAAGAAGCAGTGCTTAAACATGGTGTTGCATGTTTAATGTAGGATATTCAAATGTAGGGGCCATATAATTACATGCCAGCAAGTTTGCCAGTTTTATATATATATATAAAAAACACTTTTTGTGGTAAACAAATGAAAATATTGTCAGGGCAATGACAATTGGATTAATCTGGCAAATTTTTTCTGACAGAAATTTTTTTTGACATTTTTTCTTAATAAATTAAGTAAATATGAGAAAAACACTAAAAAAAAATTGCTCACTAGAGATGATGGTGCTGACAGAATAGAGTATAATAATCCTTTTCTTATGGTTATGCTTGTCTAAATACGGCCCTCACACAGAAAATAACAAGCAATCTTTTACATGCTTCTGTTGCTCTCTGCTCAAACCCTGTGGCCTATTAATTATTCCATTAAGAAGTGAGAGGAAAGGAAGCAACTAAGAGGTTGTACTGACTCTAACCTTTCTAAGAAACAAACAGTGGTTTGGAGTGCCCTGAATTCTGAACATCTATATGCTTCACAAGGACGGTTGAGGAGGAGCCAAGAACTTCAGCTGTGAGGTGGTTTTTGTTTTGTGGAACAGCGGATCAGTACCTCGCACTGAAGAACCTTCTAGATCTTCTGATCCATGTTCAGTCTAATCCTCTGCAAACATTTGAACTCCAGGATGTAGTTCACCATCTGGTAGCAACGTAGCTGCATCCGAGGCAACAACAGGGAGGACCAAACTTGCAGCTCATCTATTCTGTCTGAATTTGCAAGGGAGTATTCCCAGCTGTTGAGAAACGGCTTTACATCTTGGGGTAGAAGAACGGTCAGAAATGGAGAAACTGGAAGCTGAAATCCGTTCTGGGGCCCAACGTTTACAAGAGGTTGTGTCTCCTCAGGACTATTGTGAACATTCAGGCATTTCCCATCAGCCCCTGCAGCGTCACATCACTTAATGGAATGAACTCGCTGAAGCTGTCTCAGCCGCCTCTGTTGACTCATCAGCAGGAAAGCAAAGCTTAATGGTTCGCTGATTAGATAACAGCCACAGTGATAGTATGAATAAATGGGTTAGACAGGCCTGGTTGAAACGTGCTGGTGGGGTTAGGAATTCATCACCTAGCAACTGTATGCCTCAGCTCAAGGCAGACCTCAGTCAAGTCAACCAGCTCTTTAGTGTGAATGTGTTCATTTGCAAGAGTCAGTTCACTGCAGCTGGAGGCCATCTGCTTGACTGCGCTCTTAAATGCATTATTTTTTAAATACTGACATTTGCAGATGATACTAGTTAAAGGAAAAGTCAGCTAAAATTATGGAAAAAAATTTTTCCCCTCTTTCTTTCAGTCTATAAAACACAAACTACAACAGTTTCATTTTGTACTTTCATCCAACAACAGTACTGTACAGTGACCATGACTGTAAAGCCAATAACTTTATAGTATAACTTTATTATAATAAAGCAGATCTTACAGTGGCTCAGTGGCGATGACTCTCTCAGCCAGGCCGTAGAGGGTTTCACTAGCCGTGAGGACCACCAGCTGACTGAGGTGAGGACTGGGGACCTTCTCCTTCCTTTCTTCAGGAGTTACATGAGGACTGACACTTTCTCCTCCAGCCTCCTGCAGAAGACACAACACACATGTACACAACAGAGATTTAGCTTCTTTTAAAACATGGTTTATATCAAATCTGTGACATTTATCATGTTAAATCATGTCAGATTTCATCACTGCCACTGAAGGAGAAAAATAATTATTTCAAACACCCTCAAATCCATCTGGGATAAATTTTGGTTATTGTGTTTGAAGTGATTATTGCCATTAAAGTAAAAAAGGCACAAACCAAGAAAACTAAGAAAAGCAAAGCTCATTATATTAATCATAATTTGTAATTAAAATGTTTACATTAAATTAGTAATGCATAACATAACCTTACCAAAAACAATGCAAAAACAGATGCATTGTGCTTTCTGCCACAATGACCAATGTAGGTGTCCAGCATGTGTTAATAGATGCTGGTTTTCAGCATGGGAAGCTAGTGTGCTGGTGTTCTCAGCAGGCTTCTTAACTAGGTTAACCAGCAAGACCTTTCTGGTTGACCCGCTTATGAAAATTTCTGTTGGCTCTAAACCGGTCTTTCCAGAAGGGTTTAACCACATGTTTTTACATTTAAATCTTATTTTAAATGTCAGAATAACATCAATTACATATTATCAAACTGTAATCATAAAAAATCAAAATTGTTAAACAATTCATAGCAAGCCAAAAAACAATTTTAAAACACTTGCAAAATGCACATGTTAAGGAAACAGTTCGGGCATCACATAACTGAAAAGAATCATCTCACAAAATGTGAAAATTGGTTTGGGATATTGCATGACACAATGGGATTTGATCTGTGTCACTCCATAATTAACATTCAAAGCATTGTTTTTCATACAATAGCTGAACAAAAACCCATTTTCTCAACATTGTAAATCAATTATACAAACTGCTTCTGATTGACACGTGTTTAGACAACCCACTGTAGAATTGAGACAGTGGAATTCAGTCACTGTGCAATAACTGTACACTGTTAAACACTCATTTATATGATAAAAACAGTTACAATGAGCCTCATTCAATAACAATTGCATTCAGGTGTTCGTTTTTTAATTTCTGATGGATTCACAACAGGTACAAACACATACAATTGTGCTCTCGCCCTCATTCTAATGTTGCTGTATGTGTATTTTTCGATATGCAGAAATGCAAACACACGCATCTCATGCCCATATTAGGACTTCCTGTCTAACCTGTCTATTACAACCCTTCATCGTTTCCTGAAAACATATTGTTATGCTTTTCAAACATATGCCCAAATTCATGCTCATACTGTATGCACAGATAGTGACCCATTGTTGTCATACATGTGTGCACAATCTGACCTACTTGTTTTATTGCCACTATTTTAGGCACTGTCAGATTATTATACATGGTTCAGTTTTATAAAGCAAGACCTCAGAAAGGCACCCAAATATATACAGTATAGTAAGTATATAAGTACCATGTATGTATAAGAGCATAAATAGCAGGAACTTGAGCATCAATTTTATCCAAAGGACAATAACTGTCATTACGTTTCAGTCTTAGTATGAATGATCTGGTGAGATGCTGTAAAATAAATATGAGAAGCTATAAAAACAAATGTACTTCGGGCCTCTTGCAATGTCCAAAATCACAGTTTCAAAATTTTAAAGCAATATTGATCTTTTGTCCAGCGTAATACACTCAGAATTAGTTCAGTGCATTGAAAGGATGAACGTCAGGAGGTCAGAACATGTTGAAGGCTTTCATCAAAAACAGAGATACTGTCTTTGGTAATCAGTCTGTCCAGGAAATGACCTTTACAAGACTATGACCCAAAGGCATGTGTGTTACACTACAGTATGTTTGATGAAATGTGAACAAAGGCCAAACACAGCTCATAAAATTTAAAATGGCTTTTAAAAGATTCAAGTTTTAGTATTGATAAACAATGGACAATGAAATTTGACATTTTGTGGCACTATTCAACAGTCTATTAAGCATCAATATTAAACAACATTTCATTTGGGATGACTTAAAAATACAACAATTTCATAATATTTTTTTACCATGCCATAAAAAAATATCCTTCCGTTGAGCAGTGTCAACAAAAAAAAAAACAGTTGTAAAACAACAAAACCAAAAACTTCCAAGAATGAGAATATTGTTTATAGTCACAACAGACTTGAATAGCTTTATATAACAAACAGACATTCACTGCATGTCTGAAAACGATCTAAAGGCAGACAACTTGAGCTTGACAGATGTAACCTCAAACTTCCTAGACACATCACACCTTATTTTCCTACAGTAGAAGCAGCTTTCAGTATCAGACTGTTCCCTGCGGGTGACAGATATGCGGTGATTCTGAGTGACTGTGACCTGCAGAAACCTTCTCTAATATGAGCCTTTTTCCTCCTGCAGAGTTTTTCTGGCAGAGCAGTTTGAGTTCCTTCAGCCTCATCTCGACACCTTGATGCCTTTAACCAAGAAGCCCTTTCTTCAGCCGTTCTACTCACAGGTTCATCTCATCTGACTATTTGTGGATGTGACCTTTTCAGTCTCCTTATTTGAGAGCCTTTTCAACTCTCCACTTATCTGCTGCAGGTTCCGGTCCTACAAATCCCTTCTCTTATATGATCCAAAATGGCCACTGATGAGATCTGTTCTCTAGTCATTTGGTGTGAAGTGTTTTATGATCTAAAGCACCTATTAATAGATTATAATAATATTAGGAAGGTGGAGAAGTGGATGATACTACAGTGTCCTGTAAAAATTGACATCATTTATGCTTTGATGAAGTATGTTGACCTTCAGAGCAACTGAAACAGTCCTAGTTCACTGTTCCCATGAGCTTCATGTCATATATGTTTATATCTTAACAAGATGTTCAGTCCTAAAGATGAAAAACAGCCCTCAGTAGGAGTCCACCATCAAACTACACTGTACAGTAGAGCCTTCATTCTCTATAAGTCATTTATATGGATCATTAGTATGTTTTAGGATAAACATTTTAGCATCCAATTGGTGGTCTGGCATCCAATAGATCACTGTCAACAGTGCCAACTGGGAAAAGCAAATACTTTGTTTTACGTTTGTTTTTTTCTGAATATATGCAGTTTTTACCTCCTGATTTACAGTTAGAAAAATCCATTAACTGTGGCGTTTTATCCGCGAGCATGATTCATGTAATGGTTCACAGGTAGATGCTAATGCTAATTCGCAAAGCGAATACAGCACGACCTTATTAAAGCTGTTGTTTATCATCACAGTGACAAAATAATCTAAATAAAAACATCATGTGACATCTCTGATACAGATTGCCGGGAGACATGTAGCAGCCAGCTGGAAGATGGTCTAACAAGACCAAAACTGAGCATTTTGGCCATCAGGCTAAATTACATGTCTGGAACAAGCAAGCGCAGCGCATCATGAGAAACACACCAGCTACATTGTGATACATTGTGCTGCCAGAATCCCAATGTGTGGATGATTGTGTCCTGCAGGATCTGGAGAGCTTGTGAGGGAAGAGGGTAAATGAACGAAGCAAATCTTGGAGGGAAATCTGATGGAGTCTGAGAAACACCTGCAAGATTCGCTTTTAAGCGTGACAATGACCCTTAGCGTAAAAGCAAAGCTACAGAGAAATGGCTTTAAAACAATAATGTTAATGTCTTGGAGAGGCCAAGTTAAAATTTAAACCTCAGTGCAACTGAAAATTTATAGGTGGACTTTTCAAGTGAAGTTTGTGCTGTTTTCCAAAGACAAATGAGGGAAAACAACAGGGGACATTTGTAACTGATCAGAGATCTGTCCATCCAGACTGAAGACTGTAAGCAGTCTGCTGGATTACTTTTAAATCAAATTTGTGGAAATTTGTTTTTACTTTGAAATTAAAGACCATTTCTCTGTTCACTAGTCACAAAAAAATTGTGTTGTTCTAGGACAAACGCAGGACAAATCTACAACTTATGGCCAAAATTTTGTACTGCAAGAAATTTATTTGGTGAATGCCTTTCCATCACAATTTATGAGAATGTTTTCTTATGTAGTAAAATTGTATCCACCTCAACCGAGTGTATTTGTTTAAAGTGTCCAATTGTGGAAATTGTACTTCTTGATGTTTCCATCCGATTCTTTTCTTATGCAATATCCCCAAATCCACATAAAAATACATGAATGGAAGCCCAGTAAGTGAGTTCAGACACTGATGTTGGACGATGAGGCCTGGCTGGAGGTCGGCATTCCAATTTATCCCAAATCCCAAAGTTGTTAAATGGGGTTCAAGTCTGGGCTTTGTGCAGGCCAGTCAAGATCTCCCACACCAGACTCAGTAAATAATTGAAAATAATGTACATTTCTTTTCGGATCACACTGTATGCACAGAGGCATTGTAAAACTAGAACAGACGGCTGCAAATCGCTTTGAAAGACACTGAATTAAGATGTTTTAAAATTAAGATGCGTTTGTTCACCAGAATAAAGGTTCTTAGCCAAACCCGGCTAAATTATAAAGGGGTGTCAGTAATTCTGGCCATATAGTACATAATATAGTAGCAAGTGGATCATTCTGCAAGCTTTCAGAACATTTTGAACAGTTATAAAGTATACAGCCAAAGAAAAAGCATGAAAAACACTATTAAACAAATGCTTAATGGTGTTACATCTGTAGTAAATGCTATCCATCGAGACCATTTGTTAAGATTATCATTCTGTTCCTGTTTAAAACAAACATGAAAGAGGATAATAAGATTACTGTGATTAAAACCACGCATTAATTAGAGATTAAAGATTAATAAATTCTCTTTGAATTTCACTCCCCAAACTTCACAGAGGACATAGACTCGAATTACGAAACCGAAAAGTCACACAGAAATTTTGTGTGAATAATGACCTGCGGGACAAACAGCTCTGTGCAAAAGATAATAGAAAACAATCCTTAAATGAGCAATAAACAATAACAATCAATGACTGTCATTATTATAAAAGACTTTTACATTATGCTGATCATAAAACACACAGTATGGACAGATTAACTGCAGTAGAATAATAGCATGCTTTTCTAGTGCTTTAGATTTAATACATAAATATATTAAATATACTGTAATCCTTTCTTATTACAGCTGAGTGGCCCGAGTTGCTAAATAACATGGAGGGTTAGTATCATTTAATAATTAGTTCAGTTTTGGTAATACATACCCATATCCCATGTTGCTGGCTTATCAGATCAGGGTTAGAACAACTAAACAAGGTGCAAAAACCTTCACACTTTGTGATCAGCCTATTAAAATGAGTCTAATGTGAAATTTCATAGTTCACAGTTTTTGTGGTTATCACATTTCCACAGAATGTTCGCCTTATGGAAGATATCAAAACAGCACTCAATTTTTTCTTTAGTAAGAGCTATGCATGAGAAGCTAAGGGGATATGCAAGGGTGTGTGGGTTCAAATAGAGTCATGAAAACACAAGAAATACAGTTGGCGGATGGGCCTGCATATAAATAGAACATCGCATTATCTGCACATGAGTAGTGTTTTGTATAAGACTTTGGTGGCTTAGCATTCCAGTTAGTTTTAACGCTAAACGTTCTTGTGAGAAATATTTACTTGTGAGTAAATATATGCTTGAATGCCTATCTTGAACTGTTCTGCAACGTTTAAGCAAAAAATGTTGAACACTACAACTTATCCAGAGTGAACAGACCCATAGACAACATCACAGGTCAAACAACCAATGATGTGAGTTTAGGGCGGGGCTATCTGTTTGTCCACCCAATCACAGAAAGGAGGAGGTAGTGATTTAGAAAAAACACTTTTCTACTAATTCAAGATTTATAGTTAAAGGGGAGTAAATATAGCAGTGGGTTAATGAACCACTTGCATTTTGAGAATCCTGAAACAGCTCAGAAACACCACTGCGATTCTTTTATCTCTGATAGTTATTAGTAATGATACCGTCACTTTAAAAGTCAGATCAGTCCCACCATGATTTATTACCTCATTTTTCTGAATCAGTTACAATACGCCAAGCTGCATAATTGTCTTTTTAGCCATCTAGCGAACTCTAAAGCTACTCTCAGCTGAAATATAAAGGGAAAAAGGTTCCATCAAACAAATAACTGCTTCATTCAAAGAATAAAAAAATCAATATCTCATTTTGAGACGGTGACTCTTTTTTTTGTCAAGTTTGGCTTACTGCGAATAAACTAAAGGCTGAAGCAGTGTCATCCAGAGCTCAGACTCTTTTATTAAAAACGAAAAGAAAAATAGAATCTGATAACACAAGTGAAAACACAGAGCAACGGTCCAGCGTTCGCGACGGCCTCTGAATGTTTAATCAAATCTGCTTCCAGACAGTGAACAAAAAGACAGCAGAAATGGTGACGCAACAAATAATCCATTTCATTGTGAACATCGTCAAATTTAATTACATAACTCTCGGGGCTGAATATAAGTGGACCCCAATATAATGATTCGCTAAGACATTTCATCTCCAACATGCACAAAATAACGGTTACGAGAAAGAAAAAATGCACATTTTGCATAACGTATTTATCTTTTGATAAAACCATCACAGGATCCTGACAGCCGAAGGAGTATTGGGCGAGCTGGGCGACCCCCTGATAAACCTCCAGGCAACTTATTAACAACCGTTTGCAAATGAGCGCACATAATGGCTGTCTAATTACAATCTGCTACATTTATAAAGCTTACGAGCAATCAGTAAATAGTGATCAGCGGAATGCCAACTGCTGACCTAATAATAATTTACAGCACAAAGCAATTTAACCAACACGAGGTTCATCAAGTGCTTTAATAAAATTAACACACAAAAACATATTCAATCAGGCATTAGACTTAACATGAACCTCTTTATAATATTGACTGATGCCTCATTATGAGGATAAGCCTCTTTTAATGAGGACAAAGACAACTGGAACTTCTTGATGTGGCTCTATTGGATCTACTGGCTGTATTTTCTATAAGACTTCACCGTAGGCCTAATTAAGCCTTTAAACTGTACCTTATTTTTTACACTCCCCTCCAACAGTCTACTGGAAGCTTTGAAGCACCTACTTTTCTTGATCCAGAAAATTCCCAGTGGAAAAAAACAAGCCACGCCCCCAATTTCTTTGTTTCATTACACTAAGGTCAAGTTAGATGGAACTTCCTGTTTACGCTGACATAATGTTTGACCCTGTAGGCTTTTAAAACCCCACTTTTTGCTGTCCAGTGATTATCAAAGCACTCTAAATCTGAATTACCCAGAATCCTCTGTTCATTACAGCCCTTTTCACAAGACAAAATTGGTCTAAATTGCTCTAAAACTTTCTTTAAATCAAGCTTTCTCTGTTCATCTTTATACGACCCCTCCCATGTTTCATCTGCTATCAGTTTCCATCTCCCCTACTGTTTCCAACAATGAGCGCAATGTTTCCTTGCGCCCCCCCCGACACCCTTCCGCGCTCCTCATTTAGTTAATCACTGTTGAGCTACGAGCCCCTCTGGTCTCCTCATGCCTGTGCGGGTGTGCATGCTGGTATACTGTCACACAGATCATTTGTCTTTGTGTGTGTGTGTACACACCCAGAAGGTCCCCCATCACCGTGTCTGACTGTCACTTTAGCTTAGCTGGAGTCCCAAAGGGGCTGTTTTTTGCTTGACTAACTACAACTCTTAAAACAGGTGACATCTGGACTCATGGATAAGACACTGGAGAAGAACACAGTATATGTGGACATTAATAAACAAACATACTGTATGCAACACACAATGGCTAGTCTTTGTAATACTAAAACTAAATCAATGCTAATCTTGAAACTAAATTTTAGAATCTAAAATGATGAATTTCACACGTTCTCTACAGGCCCGGCATGAAGTATTTTCATAACACCAACTGTACGTGCCAATAAACAAACAGCTCTCGCAGAACTGAAGAGGTGGAGGCGGGAGCACTGAACGCAGGTAATAATACACAGAAATAAAAATCCTGCATACTGCTGTAGCTTGCAAAAAATCCAATATTTATTGAGATGGCTGACGTTTGCTCATGAGACCTTCAAAATTGCTTCAGTCACATGACTGAATTATTGCTCTCTCAATACATATTGCATTATTTTGTAAGCTACAGCAGTTTGCAAAATTTCTTCTCGGCGCATCAACGATAAACAGAGCTGAAACGTCTCTGTAAACATTTAGCGGCATTATGTAATGATTAATAATCCAGAACTGTGTGATGTAACTATAATTATTGTCGTAAAAATTGAAATAATCTACAGTCACAGTAAACCGCTTTCTAAAATAAAACTCACTTCTGCGCTAGTGTGCCACAAACAAACATTGTCATTTTATGATTAGTCTTCTAAATAAAACCAAACTCACTAAAGAAAGTATTATGCAGTGCTGATAGGAAAAAAATAGGAAAAATGTGGATTTCCCAAATTAAACTAAAGTACAGGCTTTGGGTATCTCTGCTGTCCTTACCAACCACAGATTTACTGTTATGTGGCTATTCTAACTAAAACCTGTATAAAGTTTAGAAAACGGTTTGAGACATTCTCATCTTTGCGAGCTGATAACATCGTCTGTCCTTTGCACCTAAGAGATATTGTGTTTATTTAGGAAATAACAGAAAATCACAGTTACATTAAGACAAATCTAGGCTTGCCAAAACTTTGCTACTACAAACCGCTCCACAAAACAAGAACATATGGTGGACACTGCCAACACAGTTCTACATACTTCCGTGGTACAACCTCAAAGCCTTGGAATTGTAAGTAATATTTTCTGAGGCTTGGATTTGTGCTACGATGGCATCTGAGGTATTATATCCACAAAACTGTTCTTAATCCTCAAGGCTTTGAGGTCTAAGATCATAATGGTATCACTTGGAAAATCCAACGTCCTTCACACAAGGTTCAACACAAGCCCGCCCTGTTGAAATATGACTGTTGTTGTTGGGTCTTGTCTCTATAGCAGCAGCTGATACGCTACAAATAAAGAGTTTGGAGTTGGAGGATACGTTCTGTGATGATGGAGTCTCGGCACACCAGTGGATCCATTACTTTGAGGTTATGAAACATCTACATTGAAACTGAGAACCACATTCAGGGACG
>JAZGTK010016860.1:0-12533 GCA_036877625.1 Ambastaia sidthimunki
AAACAAGATTTCATATGTGACATTATAGCAAGAATTTAATCAAATGTTTAGGTTTGGAGTTGACCAGGTCTGGGGAATCAACCCATTATTGTAGTATAGTATATTTATTTACCTAAACTAGTTACTCTTCTATAAACTCTGGTTAATTGCAGATTCTGGGCCCTGAAGATTGCATGTGTGCAGTTGACCAGGTAAGTGCAAACATGCACAACCATGCAGGAAATGAAATAGCATTAATTATTTAATACACTACATTTAAAATGGTATCAGATGTATCTGTAATGGCAGGCATTATTTGCTGCTCCTTGTGCAGCTATTTGTACTGTTGTTCATGCAAGAAAAGAGACACCTGCAGCTGCATCTACTGCACATTATAAACAATAGAGGAAACACCTGCCTAACAGCTTGTGTCAACAGTCACAACTAATTTGGTGTATGTTGTATGCATGCAGGTACAACATTGTGCTTCACAACCGCAGGGAAACGGCATACAGACTCTGTAACTTCAGATAATGTGGAAGAGTACTAAAACCTGCAATTCTTAGGGCTGTGCCTTAATCAAATGCCAGTCAGTATGTAATACGATTATGTCTTATATTATTAGGGTGCACTGGCAGTGGACGTCAGAGCACAAGATAAAGACATTCTGGAAATTGTTTCTGTCCTGCATCATCCAGACACAGTCACTTCCTAAAGCAGCTGGTGGTTCCCTTTGAGTTCTTGCTAAAATGCACAGGGAGCAGCTAAAAGGTGTTTAAAGTTCTCTTCTTTTTCTGTTCAAATATTTATTTTTAGCCAAGCCTAATATGAAAAGACAGCTATAAGTTTTGTTTGCATCCTGGTCAGCCCAGCATAGCAACATTTGCTCAATGTCGTGAGGCCGGACTGTCTGTTAGCTGACCAATGGCAGAGGGGGAGGTTCATTATTTATTTCCACAATGTTCATTTCCAATGCCCCTTTTCTCCTTTCAGGAAGGAGGCTGCTGTGTGTCTGTTGCTGTTTATACAGAAGTGAATGGGTCCATGGTAATACAGAATATACTATACATACACTAAATGTAGACTGAAGACAGTAAATCAATGTCAGTGTTTGTACAGCATGATTTCAAATTCGCTTTTTACTGGTTTCAGTTTTATTTAACTGTGGCGGTTTATAGTTTGGATGGAGCTGACTGCTTTAAGGACACTGTGGAGATAAGCGTGGAAATAGATAAAGAGTCACACAGAATGTTCCTCTTCTTTCTCTCTGCAATGCAAGTTACCATTCTTTCTAGTTTCTTACATTTAAAACTGACCATTAACACCCAGTTTTCTTTTAGGTGAACCAGAGTGCACATGTATGTGTACATGTTGGAGTCATTGTCAACAATATTTCTTTATCAACCCTAGAAGCTGCTGAGAAACTGGGGATAGATTTGGCAACTTCTTAGTAAAGGGGCCAGAGACATTCCTACAAGAAAATATCAGTTTAACCAGAAAGTCAGTCACTTCAACCACTGTACCTCTGGCAAAACCAAGACACTGACATTTTTACTGTTTTCATTGCCATCATCTATCGGGTACCTAACAGGAAGGAAATTCATGCTGATAGTCTTGCATGTCTTGTAATGATATCAGGTGGTTCCAGATGAAAAGATGGTCAAAATCGCTACTGTTAGGTTTACAAAACTGGAATATACCTACCGCTATCTTAATTTATCTAAACATAAGATCCAACTTATAAAACATGATGCTACGTTAATATTACCTGCAATATCACAATCTGACTTAATTTAGGTGTAAATAAAGAATACTATCAATAAACATCTCTAGTGGTGTATTTAATAGAATATATAAAAGGTATTCATAAACAGTTTAAAACGATAGTCAAAGAAAGAAAAAGCGGGTTTTTTTTTTAATACGATCAAGTTGCGTGGAAACACAGTAGTTGTTAAAGGCATATTGATCCAACTTGCAAGACCTTCATACCACATTTTAATTTAACACATAGTAAGAAAGAAAACTATCATGTGGAAAAAGAACAGTAACATGTATATCAGACATTTGGAAATTTGATCTTTTCAGAAGAGTTGGGTGGCCCTTAAAAGGACCTTTTGGAGTTAAATCAGTTCAACGCAGAATGTCTCTTAATACTCCTGTGACTGAGATGAGCCCTTCTTGCCGGATTTCCCGGAGCTGGGTGCAGCTTGGCCAGTTTTCTTGGGCAGGAGCACGGCCTGGATGTTGGGCAGAACACCACCCTGGGCGATGGTCACGCCACCAAGCAGTTTGTTCAGCTCTTCGTCATTGCGGACAGCCAACTGAAGGTGACGAGGAATAATACGAGTCTTCTTGTTGTCTCTTGCGGCGTTGCCCGCCAACTCGAGGATCTCAGCGGTTAGGTATTCAAGAACAGCGGCCAGGTACACGGGAGCACCAGCACCAACCCTCTCAGCATAGTTGCCTTTCCGCAGAAGACGATGGACACGGCCAACAGGGAACTGTAAACCGGCGCGGGAACTGCGAGTCTTTGCCTTAGCGCGGGCTTTTCCTCCGGTTTTACCTCTTCCAGACATGCCGTTCACGTTGTTCTTTGTTATTCGTAAAAGAAATGTGAGGTTTGCATTGAGTTCCTGCAGTATTTAAGGACTGACTGAACTATGATTGTATAGCCTCGCCCATCGTTTTGATTGGCTAAAGTTGTAAAACACGGACCCGATTGGCTTTTAGAGCGAAACATAGAACGGATGTGACTTTCTATTGGTTTGAACTTACTGTGCATAAACAGCGCAGACGAAACCACCAATCAGATTAATTCTAAATGGGCGTGAGCTTATGGATTTGTAAGACTCGTCTGCGCGACTACTGGTGTTTCTCTATGTCAATCAAACTTGGGCGGTAAATTCAAACCAATTGAACATATTCCCTCTGCATTTTAATAAACATTTTGGCGAAATACCAAAAGCAAAATGATTGATTATTAAAGAAATCTTATATATCTTTAATTTACTGTGTTATTGTAAATTGAATGGTTTGTATTATTTATTTATTTATTTATTTTAATATGTTTTATTAGATTTTATTATGTTTTAGGTGTGCAGTTTAAAAAAGGTACATTACAACATCTTATTGTAAATAAACTCAAGCAAACCAGCAACTGTAAAAATGTGTGATATCCGCAAACGACCAGTTTGGGAAAAAAAACAGATGGGTGGATTTTAAAATATAATTTATTCAGAATAAATTAAACATCAAATAAAGCACAATATAAAGCTGTTTACCTCAGAAGGTCTACTGCCTTCGTAACTTGTTCGCATTTATCGTAACATTTTGTAATATTTTAACAATATTTAGGCTTTATGTTCCTGGAGTTACAGCGACTATAACAAGGGCATTGATTGTAAACTGAGATAAAATTACATGAAGTAATTTATTTGTTAAGTTTTTCTCCTTTAGTAATAAGTTTGAAACCTTGGAAACCAGCTCTCTTTTATCAGATATTACTTAAAATAAATCTGATATAGAGTTTATCTATCAACAAAATAAAATGCCCTGATGATAATAAAAATAAACCTACCTATGGCATTAGGACGAATACAGTATTTTGTTATTTTATGAAGATCCTGTGGATGAGTTTATTGCAACTAGATGAACAGAGAGGAAGAAATGTGGAATATGACTGGGAATACGCATGTTTTGTTTAATAAGCTGGAATATCTCTGGAAAACAAAATAATGTGATTAAATGTATTGTCCCATCTTTTGTATTATCCCCTGAGGTTTTGTTTTTATGTGGACCCTGAAAAAATGCACTTTCCTCTGCAAATTGAGCCTGAAGTAGTTTAAGAAGTTCTAGATTTACAATAATTGGTGTATTTTTTTTTTATAAATATACACAAATGTAGTTTTCCTGTAGTGTTTTCCGTTTGTCGTCCGAATGGTTCTACTTTACAACCAAAATGCACAAACGTAATTTAAGATATGCCTACACTTAATCTGTTTCCTTTTATCTTAAACAAATAAAAATGTCATTATAAAAGATTATTAAGTCACAATTAAAGTCAAACGTACCACTACTTAAAAACAGGGCGCATAAATATCTCTTTATCTTATAGCAACAGCAAAACGAGAACAAAGCTCACAGCATCTCTTAGCATATCAGACCCTGAAAACACTTCTATTGTGCTCAGGAGAAAATAAATCAGTGCTGATACCAGTAAACGATACACAAACATGATAAAAACGACGAGAAATATCCCCCAGCGTTGTAAACAATCAGATTAAGATCAAAAGTGCAACTGATAAAACAATAAATAAGAAAACAGCAACAGTATTGGGGGACAAACAGTCATTGATCTATGTCGCCCCCTTGTGCTCAATAACCCTCATCGCAATACAATCCTGTTCATTTTAAGTTCCCAGGTACGTCCGCCCTTTATCCATCCACAAAGCAGCCTTTTCTGTATTATCACATTTCATTGGATTATCAGTCAACAGGACATCCTTAAATTGCCAAATCTCTGTCATTTCCACTTTTAGTTGAGTTTTCCACCCTCAAAAGCTGTAGTCATTGAAGAAGGACGTTGTTCCAGACTAAGAAACACCAAAGCAACCTTGTCTGGGGACTCTGTGGTCTGTTATCCTTCTGGCAATAATCTAGACTGTGGGGAATAAGCATAACAAAAATAACTAATTCTGGAGAAATATGGAGCTAATTTCACTCTCATCTGACTGGTGCCTGCACCATCTCTACTTTGTAACTCTTATCATTTCTCCTTTAGTTGTTTGTAGTGTTGGCCCCTCCGTTGGCTGTGCTAGATTTGCCCTTTGTCTTGTTTGAGCGAAAAGAAAAGCGTTTGATGAGGCGACGGGAGAAGCTTCCAGACTTCTTACGGCTGGTGGAGGAGCAAGATGCTGTGGTGGAGTCATTGCCCAGGCTGGACACATCCTCATGGGACTGACTAAAACTGTGGTCTTTCTCTCTGTGTTTCCTGCGGAACAGTAACTTGGTGCCACTGCGGAGGAATCCCACTAAAACAAAACATGCATGATGCTAAATTTTAATTGATGAAACAAAGTGTTTTTCAATGGTTTGATTCCCAGGAAATGCACATACTTACAAAATTTATAGCTTGAACCCAATGCATAAATGTAAAGTAAATGCAAAAACTGATTTACCTTTGTGATCTTTGAGGCTGCGTGTCTCTAGTGCTCCGGTCGATCCCGTCTCAGACTCCGCATCGTCCACAGACGGCCGTTCTGACACATCAGACGGTGTAGTTTCTTCTGCTTCCTGATGCGCTGCGGTTCCGTGATTGTTCGGGGCTCCGCTGGGAGACTGCGCCCCCTGTAGGGCTGCATCCATGGCTGCAGCATAGCCCACTGATAAGGCTGAGTCATCCTCATTAATGGGCACCTGTGGGAAGAAAACTCGTTTTACACAATGTTCTTTATGTACATGTCCTGCAGGCACCATTGAGACAGACTGACTGAGAAACATCTCTGGTTTACAGGTGACAGTGTTTGCAAAAACAGCTTGATGTTAGCCTCTCTGTGAACCCTGTTTGTTTGGGTAGTGAAATTGAAAAACAGAAACCCAAGCGACTGTGAGATGTCTATATTATATAATACAGTTACATTTTTGATAACGTTTATATATGAAAACACTTACAGATTATAATTTAATATTATAAGATTCAGAATGAATTCACCAAGTGTGAACAGACACACACAAGGAATTTGCGTACATACAGTATATACATAACACAAGTAATAGAAAAAATAAATACTTAAAATAAAAATAAAGAATCCAAGTAATATACATAAAGATGTAAATGAAGAGTTATGTACAGATAAGTACTCTGGTAAGTACTGCATATAGAATTGTAAAATATAATATTTCAGCATTTTTATAAACGTTATAGACTTATAGCACATGTAAAATGATATGTTTGGAAATGGAAAGTGTAAGTGAGAGATGACTTAACAAACAAATGACTCAGGGGAAGCTCTGTTCTAGTGATCATTTCCCTTGACGTTCAACTCACTGTAACTAAGATGTTTATATAACACTGATTAGAAATGTCTGTTTAGATGATGTTCAGTCTCTGACCTTTGATACCCCAGATATGATGAGAGTGCTGCGTTTAGTAGGCGTCTTCTTGGGGACCTTACTGGCAGACTCGGTCAGTTGCCGGATGGCTGTTTCTGCTACAGGATCCAGCCCATTAGGGAGGGTCCCTTCTGCTTGGGAACATCACACAGACACAAACACAACAGGATCACAAACCTTCCCGTAATTTGTGTATGTGTTCTGACACGGCAACAATAACACAATTTGCGATGTTTTATATATACATGTTGTAAATTATATGTACCATTCCATTTACTTTGTAAAAAGAAAGTTTTCTGATAGGGTTAAGAGTGTGGGTTAGGTTATGAAAGTGACATGTATTTGTCAGTTACGGTTACCCATAACCGAAATGTGACCTCTGCATTTATCCCATCCTTCGTGAGGAGTGAACACACACTGCAAGTTGTGAACACACACACACGGAGCAGTGGGCAGCTATCCCTGCAGCGCCCGGGGAGCAATTGGGGGTTAGGTGCCTTGCTCAAGGGCATTTCAGTTACTACCTGCCAGTGCTGGAATCGAACCAGCAACCTACTGATTACAAACCCGACTCCTTAACCAGTAGACCACAACTGCCCCAAAGTAGACCAGAACTGCCCCAGTTATTGTTATTGTTTATATATAGCTGTGTATATAAAAAAAGAAAGTCTATAGAATGTCCTCAGATAGATAAGTAAACGTATGTTTCTGTGTGTGTGTGTGTGTATATAAATGTGACTGTTATCTCAAGGCAGAGTGACTTAATGAAGAACTCACTGCTGGGGGTGGGACTGCCACTGGAGCTGTTGGTGAGCACGGTGGGAGCCTTTTCAGTCACCTCCACCTTTGAAGGAGATCTAGACGGTGAGTCTCCTGCAGCTTTAGAGAAAGAAACAGGATAGGGTCATAAGATAAGTCACTGCTAAGACTGGACATTTAACACAAAGAACGGCATGTGTGTTCTCAATGTTTTTGAATAAGACAGCCTATACCTAGTTTACGATCCAGTTTTAGGCGTGATTGGATGGTGGTCACCGTGGTGACAATGGTGCCATCAGGCATGATGGTGCGGTCCACATCTACTTTCTTTGAGGGGGTGACTGAGGACCGCAGGGGAGTGGCATTCTGACATACACGCAAATCACCAGACTCCAAATACATCAGCTATGGGGCAGAAAAGTATAATCATTACCCTAAACAGTCACTGTTAGTACAGCTACAAACATCTTGTCACATCAATTTTTTGCATGCATTTGCAAACACAAAGAATATTCTGTGCTTTTTACTATCCTTCATTTCTACCTGCAAGATCATGCGTCTGACAAGGGCTGTGTGAACTAGGCACTAGGTCAAATTAAGAAATAATTCAGTTATCGAGTTAATCGGACACAAGCCGAGTGCTCAGTTCACAGGACAGATCACTGTAATAAGATATGTTTTCCATTAAATAATTCACACTGACATTTGGAACAGGGACTTATCAGTGTGTTCTAAAGTGAACACAGAGTTTCTTGGAAGTCTTCTTGGAAGTGTTTGCACAGCATTATGATAAACATCTTATCCGGTTTCTGCATTCCATCCTAATTTCAATTAAATGTTCTAATGTAAGATGCCGTTCACCTCTAATGTTACGATAGCAGTTGGAGCCAGACCGTGACCTGGAGTGATGGACAGCTTGTGTTGTCCATTGGGAATTTTTTTCAAGGGATCCAGTGGTAAGGAAGCCAGACCAGGCAAAAACTCTGCAACGTATGCAAAGAAACCCATTATTTCTTAACGAAACAAACTATATTATGAAATAAAAAACACACAGTATAATATTACAGCACATATTGTTTTAATACCAAGAAACTGGCCCCTGTAATCTTGTATGGAGTATTTAAAGTCAGACACTGATATATGACTCACGCTCTCCTTTGCTGTTTCTCTCCACAAGCCTCACTTTGAGTTCTTTGGTTTCTGGTGCTAAATCCCTAATAGATATACAAGAACAGTATGTCTTTATCACAACAAATACTGTAGCAATAAAACACACATTCAACTTAGTTGTTATTTGTGATACCACTGAGTTAGAGGTACAGTGATACTTTTGCATCACTAACAGACTGAAATTGCTTTCTGCAATTAGATTTTACATTATGAAATAACTGCATAACATCAATGCTGTTGAGGACGTATCCTTTTATGGCCTTGTAGCAGTAATCTGTAAAACAGCTATTAGAAATAAATTGACCAATCTGGTAATTGGCAACACAGGAAATGGTGATGTGTTGGGAATGGCTGTAATTAAATGTGTTAAATAGCTCTTTGTTTCTCTGGGAGTTGGCCGCATATTGTATAATCACAGAGCCAATGGTGGAGCTACACAGCTTCACACCTTCATCCGAACCCACAACCAAAAGAACTGGCATTATAAAGAAAGAAGTTGATGAATAAGATTTCATTGACTTTAAATGTTGAAACTGTCTTTTGAATGTGAAGTGTTAACAAATCCCATCAGATCATCAATCTAGCTCTAGTAAAAGAGTTTTAGTAACAAACACTAGGAGGTTTAGGAAGCATATAATGGAGGTTTTAGGAGGTTTAAAGCATAAGATGCAGGTTTTACGATGTCAACAAAAATAGGAAAAAAATGGCAAAAGCGTTTTGACAGTGTCTTCAACATGTATTTTTTTTATCACTATGTGTGCTTCCTGGGATTCAAACCCACAACCTTTGCACTGCAAACACAATGCTCCATCAGCTAAGCTACAGGAACACATCAGAAGGGTCATTTCCACAGTCTCTGTGTTGAGTCATATCTGTAATACTTGTGTGCTTACAGTGTAATGTCATCAGTCCAGTGCAGGGCTGCTCCAGTACTACAAGAAGGAGTAAGAAATCCTGTTTTTTGTTCAACGGAGGGAGTGTCCAGACTCAGAACACAACAAAGCTCTCCCGCATGAGTCTGACATCCTGTGACAGAGTTCAGAAAATTTCAGAAAATGTGAGGAAAACAAAAAAGAAATAAATCAATAAAAGAAATAAATAAGCAGGCAATAACATCAGCCGTACACAGTTACAAGTTACACAGTTACACATAAACATACTGGCAGCTTTTGTATTTTGCAAGAGTGTCACTTGCAAGAAAAACATCATATTTGGGGTTCATTAAAATATAGCCAATATTTCTGGAAACTCATTAAAAGTATAAATCTTTAAAAGTTTTTAATCTCTTACTGGAGAAACATCAATTCACTTTAATTTGCATAGTTCTTTTACCAATAAATACCACTCAAAGCAGCTTTATATAGAAAACAGTAACAGAACAGCAACCAAGCTAATAAAGAGCCCTGACCCAGTAAATACATTTGTTTAAAACAGAGAATTAGATCAACCTGTGAACAAAAACAGCTTTTTATACCTTTCTTCACATTGGTTGCTTTCAGTTGCTGTATCATGATCTTCTTGACCAGCGTACTCTGAGACGGAGAGTTCAGACCTCCAAGCTGCTTCTCCCTGGGAAACTATAAACAAGAGTGTGAATGTTTTATAACCTGCTAATCACATGAGGGATGTTATACATCACATGTCATACATCAAACACAAGTCTTGTTATTAAACCACATGTGCAGTTCAACACAATTTCGAATGCTGACCCATGGTCATGACCCCTACTGTGTGATATAGCAATGAATACTGGTGTTTTTACCGCTGGGCTTGATACGCAGGCTCTCAGGTTGAGGATCATAGCAGGGTGTGTTGTGTACAGCGTGTCCTCCACCAGTGCTGCTATCGTATCACTGTCCACAGCTCCGTCAGAGCCCTGCAAAAACAAAACAACCTGATTGAACACACAAGCTCCCTAAAGATCATAACTTTAACAGATTGATTTCACTTTATTGGCTTTGGAAACAGAAGAGACCCTGAATTATAATATGAAGGTAGCTTGTTTATGTACCATCAAACAAACGTTTGTGTCACAAGAAGTGAGCTTTACTGTCATGCAAAGGCAAAACACAGTAAAAATTCACATTTTGACTGAAATCATCTCTCTTATGAACTATTCTTATGACTTACTGTACATTCAGGTTATACATTTTATCAGTACGTGTCCCCTGAGAATTAAACAATCTTTGCGCTACTAACGTAATGCTTGGTTGATTTACAGGACACAGTTGAGCAACAGGAACACACAGATTCAGGCAATACAAAATATAAAAATCTGAGTTACTGTAAAATCCACATTAAAACCAATTGACTTTAAAGCCATTTGTCTGTGTAAGTGCTATTGTAGTTATTGCGATTTGACTTTTTTTATTCATATGATGCAAATGACCATCTTTCGTACCTCTTTCTGGACTCTTTGGCATGACGTTACGGTTAAAGAGAGCTGAGGTTGCTTGGAAAAAGTCCAGGACACAAGGAGACCCTCTTCCTCCACCTCCTCAAGACAGACCCGAAGCTACAGGAGCCCAGACACAATTATTTCACAGAGAACACTCATATTTCACAGTGCATTTCAAATGCTTCATTTGCAAAAGCAATATAATCAAAGATGGCTGCTTCATTTTTACTAGCCAGAGATGAAACTGTTGCACTGCGCATTAAGTGCCGTCATTTGTTGGAGATGAGTATTGCATGCAATATTCATAGCCACTAAACCTCACAATCTACATTAAGCTATTGGGATGGAAAAATGGCCGAGCCCCGGAGACGACGTCACACTAATGAAAGTTGAGTATGCAGATATGCAGACTGATGCAAACTCGAGAATGCAAATCCATTTCATTTGTGTTTTACCTGAGCCTGCATGGGCTCCATCGTGATCTGGTAGGTATCCATGGAAACGGTTGCAGGTGACTGCTGGGTGACAGTCACAGGGAACGATACAGTGTCAACCGAACAATTGCACTGTAGGACCTGGTAGTGTTTGAGAGTATAATTGACAGATAATGACGGAAGGAACTTAGTAGTAATAACAATAACAACAAATACAATTCTTACATATTACATACTGACAAAATATATATTGGATACAACTAGAGGGGACTGACACATTAATACTGTTTTAGTAAAGATTAACATGTAAATAAACAACTCAATAGCATACACAAAAAGCAGATTATGTTATCTACTGAGGATTGCATCTGTCATATCTTGTCAGTTTTTGCAGGTTTCCTTTAATGAATATGTAAATTGGGGCATGCCCAAGTGCTCAAGTAGATGCCTTTGGTTATTTACCATGCTGTGTGCTGATTGGTCTGTACAAGTCACATGGTCAACAGACCCTGAAGTTGGGAGCTGAAGACTGTCATCAAAGGTGATTTGAATGGAGCTCTGTGAGGGAACAGAGATTGTCAGTTAGTTAATGTGCACATAAACTGCAGTCAGTTAAAGGAAGGAGTTAAAAACTAGGTGCAATCACTCTGCCTGGTTCAGATAAGTCTCCTGGGCTAAATATTTATTTGCAAGCGTGTATAAAGCAGCTAGATGATATAGTGCTTCAAAAAAGAAATCCCAGGACATGGATAAAGGAGAATGATAAACAGGCAAATAAGCACTGCAATAACATCTGTTTTATTTTCCCCGCAATGCATCTCTGTTAAATATGCAATGTGTAACTGCAGGGGAAAAAGGCCACTTTAATTAAGAAACTGCATAAAGCAATAGGCAGTAAGAGTGGGTGTTAAAAAAACTAAACAAACATCAATCCAGTTAAGTACTAGTGAAAAAAAACTGGTTCCTCTGTCATTAACTTCTACAAGTGTGTAATCAAGTATAGATGAATTATTATGTACATACATACAGAGATTAATGCAAACTGCATCTATTCTGTTTCTATTTGTGCACATTTGTTTATTTAGCTATTTAAATTGGGACATACCAAAACTTTTTGTTTGTCTTTATATACACATTATATGCATTTTTACAAAAAAAGACATTTTAAAAGACCCAAAAGGACAACAGTGTCAGAAGTAGCGCACTTCTGGGGACAAATTGTTTCCAAAAGGATGGTTAAGCAGGTGTACACACACACACACGCTTTAGCCAAAAACATTGATCAGCATATCTCATAGCCAGAATATGACATCATTCCGTCCAGCCAAACATGGCAGACTGCCACGACAGCATGCTGCTAACACACCTATACAAGCCAGACTTTCACAGTTTGCAAATGAAAATCATGCAACAAATACCCCTGCCAAGCATAACAGGACTCCAGGTAGAAAAATCAAATAATCTAATATCATCTTGTAGATATAAGCAATGGCCTCTTATCACACTTAAAGGAAACCTCTGGCAATAATAGGATGTTGCACCAAGGCAGATACCCTGACCAAGCATGATTGGCAAGAGGATGTGGTAATGCAAACAACTGAGCAGAACCACAACAATGTGTGAACAACACTGACATATACTGCTGTCACTGATGGACATAATTACAGCCATAGCCTTCTGCA
>JAZGTK010016862.1:0-12532 GCA_036877625.1 Ambastaia sidthimunki
TTATTTATTATAAATATATATAATTATAATTTTTATTTACACACTATGTATACGTAACACTTATACACACACTTACACACACCCCTTACACACACACTCATCATTAGTGAAGTCTAGGCTGATATGGATTAACTCATTCTTTTCTTTCCAGATTTACAGAACCAATCAATGCGCAGGAGAGTTTGTCATCACTTTCCCAAGATCCTATCACAGTGGGTTTAACCAGGGCTTTAACTTTGCTGAAGCTGTGAACTTTTGTACAGTGGACTGGGTGAGCTGCTCCAGGATCAGCCTGAATTCTGCTGTCAGACTGATTGACGTTACTGTAGATATTTATGGGCAGGTCTCAGATCAGATAAAGAGTGTTGTTCAGATGAATATTCTCTAATCTGTTTCTGCTGTGTTGTGTGCAGATGGCACTGGGCCGTCAGTGTGTGGAACACTACCGTCTGCTTAATCGCTACTGTGTGTTCTCTCATGATGAGATGGTGTGTAATATGGCCATGAAGGCTGACAGACTGGACATGGTTCTGGCGTCAGCTGTACAGAAGGACATGAAGATTATGATCAGAGAGGAGAGAGAACTGCGTGACAAAGTCCGCAAGCTGGTGAGTGTGTGTTTGTGTGTGTGTGTAAGAGAGAGAGAATGAGAGACTCATACCTGCAGCATCAGGGGCTGCTGTTTAGGATCTGAGAGCTCAAATGTGTGTATATAATAAACTAGTAAATATGCATTTAATCATTGGAATAAATATATACATGGAATACATTCTTTTCTCTGCTAGGCCAGGGATTTGTTTTATGCTTATCCTTTCAAAACCTATTTCAAAGTTATTACCATATATACAGTATTAGTATATATTAACGTCTATCTTTCTCCTTCTCTCTGTAGGGGGTGGTGCACTCTAAGTTGTTTGAATATGATTTGCTGGCAGACGATGAGAGACAGTGCCTGAAATGTCGCACCACCTGTTACCTGTCGGCTCTCGTCTGCCCCTGCAGACCTGGAGCCCAGGTGTGTCTGCACCACATCCATGACCTCTGCTCCTGCCCCACCTCCAACTACACTCTCAAGTGAGTCCTTACTTCTGCATAGTTTACTACTCTCTGGTCAGTGTACGAGAGCCAGGTTTATCTGTTCCTTTAGGGTCAGTAAAAGTGACATTTGTTTTTATTATTATTATTATTAAAGGAATCGATTCTTGATTGCTTTAAGACTGGAATCAAATGAAAGGTTTTGGGTGAACCCTTTGGTAAACCTTTACTTATGTAATTCTAAACCACACAGTTATCGTTTTACACTGGACGACCTTTACCCCATGATGAACGCCGTGAGACAGAGGGCGGAGTTTTATGATGAGTGGGCATCGAAAGTGACAGAGGTCATGGAGGCTAAACTAGACAAGAAACGCAGTGAGTTTTCACCACAATAATGTCTTTGCAACACTTTATCATGACACATCAGCTGAGGAACTTCAGGTTTCTCATTGATCTCACTCACCCTTTCTCTCTTTTCTCACTGTAGATGTCACTGTGTTTCGTGCCCTTCTGGGGGAGTCGGATGAGAAATCTTTTCCCGAGAATGATCTGTTACGTCAGCTCAAGCTGGTCACTCAAGATGCTGAGAAATGCTCATCTGTTGCCCAGCAACTGCTAAACGGCAAGAGGCAAACTAGGTACAGACACAGAGTCTTACTCATCACTACAGTAATATACACACCCAGATGCACTCCCTCACAGACTACAGTTACACACACACACTCTCTTACACAGCTTATTACACACACACACACACACACACACACACTCCAATAGTGTTTAAAGCACATGTATGTTTATTTAAGTGGACTTATCAATGTCAAAATTCTAAATTCAACAATGTCAAAATTCAACAATGTTTGGTTTGGTTGAGGCATTATTTCTACATCCATGTATGTCGTGATCTGTCTGCAGGTACCGCACAGGTGGGGGAAAATCTCCTAATCAGCTCACAGTGGAGGAAATGAGGTCATTTGTCCGGCAGCTTTACAACCTTCCCTGCAGCCTGACACAGGCGCCGCTTTTGAAGGTGACTGACTTACACCCCACAAACACACACAGTCGTACAGGCTGATCTAGCTCGTATAATAGAAGCCATTAACTCTCTAATTCTCTCTCTCTCTCTTTCTCTCGCTCGCTTCAGGAGCTGCTGAACAACATTGAGGATTTCCAGCAGCACAGTGAGAAGCTTCTGTCTGATGAAGTGACAGCAGATGCTGTAAGTGAGATCGAGTCTCTGCTGGAGGAGGGCTCTCAGTTTGATGTGGTCCTTCCAGAGTTGCTGCTGTTACGGGAGCGATTGGAACAGGCTCGCTGGCTGGCTGGGGTCCAGCAGGCCGAAGATCAGGTGACAAACCCCCGCGGCCTCTCTCTAGACAACATGCGGCAGCTGATCGATCAAGGGGTCGGACTAACGCCGCATCCCTCCATCGAACGCACGATGGCTCGCCTGCAGGAACTGCTTACGATCTCAGAGGAGTTGGAGGAGAATGCGCAGGTGCTGCTCAAAGCCAGGTGAGGGCAGCACTGGGCATATAGAGACAAGCACCCCATATATATACTAGGGCTGTCATTGAAACGCTAAGTTTTTAAAAAACTGGAGCAATTCAAGCTTGAAGAATTAAACTAAATCTAAAATGTCCTTTTACACAACAGCTGAATATCTGCATTAGTTTTAGGACATAGGGACATAAAATTGATTTATTCCTGCAGTTCATGTCAAGCACCTGCAGGAAGCAGCACAAGAATAATTCTAAACTGAACTAACTTTTGTTTTTTTAAGGCCCCCAGAGAGTTTGGAGACCCTCTGTTCCCAGCTGACTCAGGTGGAGGGAGTGCCTGCATACCTGCCAAACTGCCTTCTGCTTCAGGATGCAGTCAACAGGGCTAAAGAATGGCTTCAGGAAGCTGAGGATCTACAGGTACACATTAAAGAAAGTATGCATACTGCATACTAGTTCATAGCCTGTTTATGCAGTGTATCTGATGTTGATTTGTTTTTGCTGGCAGGTGGGGGGTCAGATCCTGGTTCTCAGCTCACTCTCTGATATGGTTCTGAGAGCTCACGCCATCCCTGTGAGACTGGAGCCCCTGGAACAGATGGAGCTTCTGGTCTCTGAGGTGCAGAGGTGGAAGGAGACGGCAGCAAAAACCTTCCTCATCAAAAACTCCTCCTTCACTCTGTTGGAGGTCAGACTGCACAAATGATTGTTTATAAGTCATAGTAAAAGTGAATTTGAAAGCAACATCGACCATTTACATGATATATAAGAATTAGATACTGCCAAGTATGTCATTCATGTTAAATAAATGTTTGTTTTTAAGATGGTTTAAGGGTTCTGCTCACCTGTGCAGGTATTGTGTCCCCGATGGGAAGTAGGCAGCTGTATGAAGAAGAAGTTGAGGAAGACTAAGGGCGAGTGTGCATCAGGGAAGAAGAAGCTTGTGAAGCTGGACAGCATGAGTGATGTGGAAAGAGCACTTACAGACAGCAAAGACTCCGCCTCCGCTGTGAGTACACTACATAGTGCACTACAGAAAAACATCAAACTAAACAGGACGCTACTTCTGAATATTGATTCTTTCTTTCTTTTTCTTTCTCTTTCTGTCTCTCTCTCTCTCTTTCAGATGTTTACTCTGGCTGAAGTTCGTTTGAAGGAGCTGGAGTCTCTACTCTCTCTGCGGGCAGCTAACGAATCAAAGCTCCTCCCTGCAGCCGACTGCGCAGCTCTCAAAGTGTGTGTGTGTCAGCAGCCGGCCATGGGTGCCATGATGCAGTGCGAGCTGTGTCGAGATGCTTTCCACAGCATGTGCGTTCGCGGGCCCGCCGATGCCGACGGTACCGAAGCTTGGCTGTGTCCGCTATGCCTGCGTTCAACGAAGCCCCCCATGGACAAGATCGTTTCCCTCTCGTCATCCCTGCAGCGAATCCGAGTGCGGCTTCCAGAGGGCGACGCCCTGCGTTACATGATCGAGCGTGCCGTCAGCTGGCAGAGACGAGCGCGTGAGGTCATCAACTCTCATGACCTCTCCTTGACCTCTCAGGAGAGCAGAGGAGACTCACCTGCACACAGCATACATCGGACCACTGGACACAACAGAAAGGTTAGATATTATATTACACAGACACAGTCTGTTAGCAGTTTGATGTGTGTTTATTTGAAGTGCGAATCTTTGGGAGTCAAGTTTAAGTATTTTACTGTTACTTGTTTTAACTGTAATGTTTTGACTGTTCTTGACTTTTCCACCCATCAATAAACAGCCGTTTTTGTTGTCGTAGCAACAGCTGTGTGGATCTCCATCTCGGGGTCAGGACTGGAGTGCATCTGGGCAGGATCAGACTGTGTTTTACACAGAGCAGCGATGTATTCCCCTCCAGGGTGTGTATCATTCTCGCATACACAGATCACTTTTATAATCCCTGAAATCTGTAACTGGACAGAGTTTAAATGACAGTGTTTGTGTACCAGGTCTCAGCGTGGAGTTGGAAGAGCTGATGGTGGAGGGTCTGCTTCTACAGGTGTCTCTCCCTGAAACCCAACAGCTCTACAGACTTCTGCTGTCCGGCCCACCGACCATAAACACTCCCCCCACAGAACACACACCCTACCTCACTCAGAAACATTCCTCTCCACAGAGAGAGGTAAACTTGTGAAAAACTTCTTCAGTGCTTATTGATTTGATAGTATCTAGAAAATAAATACATTTTTCTTCTCTCCTCTGAAGAGAGACGCAGTCACCTCAGCAGAAAAGAAAGCCAAGCGACGGATGAACAGGGAGGAGGCCGAGATCAGGGATAGAGGGATGAAGCCGAAAAGAAAGAAGCAGCATATGGGCACAGAGAAGAGGAGAGAAAGGAAAGCAGCATCGGTCTCTGCGTCAGATGTTTCTCAATCAGACGACTCAGAAGAAGATATGACCCAGTGTCCAGCAGAGAGCTGTCTGCAGCCAGAGGGACAGGAGGTGCGTGCGTGTGTGTGTGCGTGTGTGCGTGTGTACAGGTTTAGCTATATATTTGAGGGCCAAATGTCCTTACTAATTAACTAATCAATTAGTGAAATATCATGACAACCAACTGAGAACATCTTATTGGTCCTCATTAAATAAAAGAGCTTATAAATAGGACATATTATGTTTTCCTTAAAATGTAATGCCATACTCTTGTTCCTGTAAGGGTTAGGTTTAGTGGTAGGGAAAATAAAATATCAATAGCCTAATATAAAGGTTATGGATATTAATGGAAAATATAGTGTGTTGGTCTCAAACATATTTTGGGGACAAAGTTTTAAATTTTTGATGTCTTTATTTCTAAAAATGCCTGTTTATACTAAAAATGCAGAAAGTTTGTAGGTTTTTAATTAGCTGTGTATAAAAACATATGTCTATGGAATATACCTATTAAGTAAACGTGTGATTGAATGTGTTTTGACTGCATTCTCTCTCTGCGGCAGGTGGACTGGGTGCAGTGTGACTGCTGTAATCGCTGGTTTCATATGATCTGTGTGGGGGTATCAGCAGAACTCGCGGCCGAGGAAGATTACATGTGTGTGACCTGCAGCACAACCAACACGGGTCGTCGGAAGTGAAATGACAGTCCCACCACCCTCGCTCCGTCCCTTCTCCTGGCTGTGTAACTGACCTTCCCCAGTCCCCCAACCCATGACCTCTGACCTTTGTAACAACGGTGCTATTTTACTTATTTCGTTGGACTCTGTTGTCCTAAATGATACTATTTGTTCACTTGTTTTGTATTTTTACAGCTTTTCTCCTTCTGTCGAACTGTTTGTGATTGTCTAAAACAATGATAAATATGCTACATGTTGAATGAATATAGAGGTGCATGGGTTTGTGCTCGTGTTGTTTTCTGGTGTGGAGGAGAGACGCCGTAGTTTAAACCAGACGGCGGTCGTTTCTTCTGCATGCACTTCCAGAAACGCTGCAACACAGGACAAACAAACAGTTTTCACCAAATACAATAAATAATAAATACAGAGAAATTATTTTTTGGAAACTTGCAGTTTCAGTACACAGGCATCTGGGAATCCCTCCGTTGTGACGTTTTTATTTTTTTTCTCTGTAGATTAGTTTTATTTATCTGAGCAATACTGTTGTTTGTTACAGGACGTTTTGGCCGTTTGTGTTGGTGCTTTTAGAGATGGTGGGCATATATTCAGGATATGTGATGGACACGCAAATGTCAGATTTGTAGCAGGGAAAAGAGTGTAATGAATTGTCACAAAACTGTTCATGGCGTTTTAAGGGGTGGGGGGTTGATTTGGGTGGGTGGTTTAACCAACTTGTTAAAATTAAAATGTCCCAATTTATAGTGTGGAATAAAATTCTTTGTTCTAATATCAGAGAAAGTCTGTTCTGTTCTTGATTTCATGATCATGGGTAAAGTTGGCACATGTTCTGTGTGACATAATTCCAAAATCTTTTAGGCTTTAGCCTGGTCTCCGAGCTGGTCTTCGAGGCATGACCAAATAAAAAGTGCTCCTAACCCTTCTCAAACAAGACCTTCTTCTCAGACCAGCCTGATTAGACTGTGAGCCTGCAAAAACAGCAAATCAGTTTAGACGTCAGTTCATATTCAGCCTCTATATGGCTATATCGACACCTGAACTGCGCTCAAGTCCAGAGTCCCCTTAATCCCTCTTTACGCGCAAATATTTATAAGACTACAGAACAGTACCTTCCATCCTAGAAAGACAACAATTAGTCTCGTACAAGCCCGAGGCTTTGCTTTGTCCTGCCAGAAGTTATGCATGCGCGCAGGCTGCATTTAGTCATGCAAATGTGAAGGATCGCGCGGAATGCGTCCTGGCGCACGAGCTTAAATTGAGCCCTGACCGCGAGACCCTCAGCACTTCGTTCATCATGGAGGCACTTTAAACAGAGTCCGTATTTCTGTAAACGAGACAGTTACAGTTGCTTTATAAACAGTAAATCTAGGAGAAGTATGTCTAGGAGAAAAAACCTTTCGAAGAGTCAAAGCGATGACTCGGACACGGAGCTGCTCCTCGCGACTCTCTCACCGGAGGAGGTGGAAGAGCTCGAGCGGGAGCTCGTTTACATCGATCCCGACCCGAATGTACCGGTGGGACTCCGGCAGCGGAACCAGACGGAGAAACAGCCGTCCAGAGGATATGACAGAGAGGCGATGCTCGACTACTGCGAGCGGCAGACCAAGAGACTCATTCGGAGAGAGCTAAGCGCAGAGGTGATGCGTCAGTCCACATACACTGTATCAAAATTGTATTTCACTTAAAACTTTTGTTTTGTGCACTTCCAGTGTCTTGCCTCGTGTATGTTTTAGGTTAACGGATTAATCCATTTAATTTCCTTATTTAGGGAATAGTTTGCGAGAGTTTGGAGAGTTAGGCGTGCAGGGGGAATTGATCATTTATCCATGCGTTTTTAGCTGACCGTATTGTGAAACGTTCACAGATGTAAGGACTCTCTGAATGGCTGTTTTATCTCCATTACACACACACTGAGATTCCTGTTAGTCAGTAAGATCTTCATGGTTGACATGCTGTCACGGTTCGATGTATCAACACCCGTTTGCTGCAGGCAGATGGGCCACTGAGAAATCACAGCACTGATGGTAAGGGAGTCACGTGACCTCTAATTACCCTCATTGCTTGAGTATTTTTCCTTGTGCTGCATATTTACAGAACATTTAATGCATTTAAGTGTGAGTAAAAGCTGCCCCTCAAACTACCCCCTTAAATGTCCACAACACCATAAAAAGCTTTTGTAGCTTTTCTAAAGCACAATTTGATCTCTGAATGTCATGTTTTGCAGACACTTTCAAATTGGGGGACAGTTAGTTCTTAAAGTTTGTGTTCTTTACAAGCAAATGTCTTAATGACCTGTCAGCCTCATGGTTTTGTTTACTGTTCGCTGGTGTAAACACAATATTTTCGGTCACTGTTGTAGCTGAAGTGTTATTTATTCCAGTGTAAACTGTGCAGAACCGTAACATTAAAATTTAACTCCAGATAAACATTTGACATTTACTGTTGGTCCAGTTCCTTTAAAAGAGATTATATGCAGGAAACCTGAAGTTATGAGACTAACAGAACAAAACAGATGGTCTGTTTTTGCAAGAGGTTAGTTAGTAGTTGTTTTACAGTATTAAACAGGTGCTAATGAAGCACTAGTAATGTGATCCACACTCAGGAGGCCTTTAAACTACATTTAAACTCTACTGAGACTAAGTGTACTAAGTGTTTGTTTAAAATGTGTTCAGCAGGCAACAGAACACACACACACACACACACACACGTTACTAGGTAACATTGTCCTCTTTAGAAACAGCAGTTTGTGGTGTCAGGTTTATCTTTGATGTTTATCTGAGTTTTGGGAACATTATTTTGACAGTATGAGTGTATCTCTACCAATGACATTTCTGCTGTTCTGTTGTGAAGTTTGTGCATGTTTGAAATTGTGTTTGGCAGTCACATATCTGATGTAGACTTTTTGGCAGCATAAATGTTAAAAATATTGACTGAACAGTCACTTCCACATATATTTAGCTGTGAAGGCAATTTATGTTCAGCTTATTTTGCAGTAGTCAGTAGGTAACAGTAATTTTTTTCATTGATTTGTAAATGTGTTTCCTTTAAGCTTATCCACATTAGAGCAAGTCAGATGCTTTGGAACTGTTAAGGATGGAATTCCAGATCTAAATGTTCCTCCCTTTGCTGCCTTATAAGGGCACATCTGAGAGTTTTAAAACCTCTTTAAACAATAGCACACAAATCTACAGGGCATGCTCATTCCCTCCTAATGGACACTAAAAATAACTCACTGGGTTTAGTTGGCTGTAATCATTCTACATATGTTTTCTTTTATGTCCTCATGACTTCAATAATTATGTTGTTATTTAACAATATTTACAGAGAAATTATAGGTAAATGGAAAATAATATACAAGTAGGCTAATCCAAGGGCTGAAATTTCAATATGAAGATAAAATGAGTTTCTCATCAAATTTTTTAAGATAAAATTATAGATTGCTTCTGAGTGTCATGTGCTCTGGTGAGTGTTTATTTTTCTGTGTTCTATGTTAAAGGGAGAGACGAAAGGGGAGGGCAGAAGGAGAGATCGGCTTCGCAGAATGAAGAGCAGAGAGTTTTCCAGGTCACAGAGTGGCGACCCCCCTGACACAGAAAGCAGAAACGCTGCGAGTGAACCACCCTCTGAAAACAATGACAAGGAGACAGCCAAAAAAAAAGATGTCTCCAAAGATTTGTCTGATAAAGGTGAAAAAAACAAAGAGAGTAGAATGGAAGCAGACAAGAAAGATGAAGATGAGAAGATGGAAAGTGGAGCTGAACTGAAAGACAGGGAATGTTCTAGAAAAGAGAAGGGAGGAAGTAAGACTCTGGAGCTTATTTCCAAACTGCAAGATAAAAAAGAGGACAAGAAAGAACGAGAGAAGGAGAGGAAAGTGAGTGAGAACTCAAAAATACGAGGGTTCATCTCCAAACTGCAGGACAAAGACAATGAGAACCTCAAAGAAAAGGACATTAAAGCTGAAATGAAGAAACAAGAAAACAGTAGAATTAAAGCCTTGGAGGAACAGAAAAACAACAAAGCAGGAGACAAGAAGATTCAAAAAGAAAAAGAGGATAAGAAGAGCAGAATGAAGGAGAAAGAAGCAGATGATGAGTTATCCAGAGTTCAGAAAGAGAGGGAAACTGAGAATAAAGAAAAACTGCTTTACAAAACCAAAGAACCAGTAAAACAGTCAGAGAAGAATAAGGAGAAGATGTCTACCTCTAGCCATAATGTTTCAAACACCAATGATGGTGAAGAAGACCATTCAGTTACCACTGAAGATGAAGAGTCTTTCAGTGAAGATGACATGGACAGCGACACTGGCTCCAGTATGTTTGATGAACTTCTGGAGCAAGTTCGGAGTGACGACCCTGAACTAACAGAGATCAACGTCAATAATTCAGATGTTATTAAGAAAGACACTCTGATTCACTTTGCAGAAGTTCTCCGTATCAACACTCATGTTAAAACCTTCTCCCTTGCTAACACAAGAGCAGATGATCATGTTGCGTTTGCCATCGCTGGAACCCTCAGAGATAACGACACCCTGACTGGCATCAACCTCGACTCCAACCATTTAACAGGCAAAGGCATCCTGGCCATTATCAATGCTCTTCAACACAATAGAACCCTTATGGAGTTAAGATTTCATAATCAGAGACACATCTGTGGAGGCAAGACAGAGATGGAGATGACCAAAGTCTTACGTGAGAACTCTTCTCTGCTGAAGCTGGGATATCACTTTGAATTGGCCGGGCCCAGGATGACCATGACAAACATCTTGAGCAGAAACATGGATAAAAAGCGGCAACAGCGGCTAGAGGCACAAAAACTCTCCAGACAGGAGACAAACTCCACCCCAAAAGCCCCAAGTGAAGATAAAACAAGTTCACCTAAAATTGATAAACCTAAAGCCTCAACGTCGTTCTCCCACACTGAGAAGAAAAGCTCAAAATTTGCTGCAATGTCCAAATTTACCTCTGCTCAGGAAACACCCAAAGCTCTGCCCACCAAGACACCACCCAGACTCCTCCCCTTCAAAGTGGCAGGAAAGAAAGAAGAGGCAACAGGAAGTAGACAAGCTCCTCCCCCACCTCCTCCTGGCCCACCATTAGATGTTCAAGCCCTGAGAAGGTCACTGAACCCAGTCTCTCAGAGGAAGCAAGATGGCAGTGGAGCTGTGCGACATGCAGAGAGGAGCTCCAGAGATCAGCTCCTGGCCTCTATCAGAAGCACCAGCATGAACACCCTCAAAAAGGTTAACGTCAATACCTTTAATAAGTTTTTTACCTTTAATAAGTCACTATCAGACTGTTTATTTAAACATTACTTTCTTAAACTGTTAGCATTAAAGAGATAGTTCACCCAAACATGAAAATTTGCTGTAAAACTATTGTTCTGTGCAAGAAACGGATTTATTTAACTGAACATTATTAACAGTAAACCATAAGCCACAAAGGCAACTTACTTCAGGCTTAAATGAGATGTGCAACCTACATTTTTACACATACACTTTGTATTTTTTGGTATTTGTTATTGGAAACACTCTTCCTCTGTATTTCTCTCAGGTTGACATCCCTAAGTGGCTAAGATAGCATACGTCTGGTGCACAAGACTTCAGATTCCACAGAGGCTCTAAAAACCCCATCATCTTGGAAACGAAACTAAAATTGACAATCTACTCATCCATTTTCAAACACAACTACTTGGTTGTACTACAATTCCTTGGTTGCTCTGTTGTGACTTACATCTAAACATTTGAGGTGGGCCGCAACATATTTTTCAGTTTGCCATCTTGTTCTATTTTCCATGGACCGACAGTTAAAGGTAGGGTAGGCAATTTCCTAAAGAGGCTAGTAATAGCAAGCTAGCTTTGAAAGCATAAGATTCCACCTTTCCTTCAGAGCGATCTCCAAAGCCACGCCTCCTCCAAGACATGAAACACTGCACCATTGGGGCACAAGAAGGTATGCAAATGCATAGTTTGACAGGCAAGTAGGACATCCTGTCATTGTATTCAAACCCAATGCAATGATTGGACAAACATTTTATGGTCCTCCTACCCTTCCTGTAACCACCATTCAGAGTTTTATCAAATAAGGACTGATGGGTTCTTGGCATTTCACATCTTGGACATTTGTGCTAAGGTCCTAGCACATTTTAATACGTCTGGCACACTTTTAGGAGCTACAATCTATCATAATAATTATGCATGTGCTAATATGGTCAATGTCTTGGAAAGGTTTTTGTTTTTTTTATGTGCAATCTGGATTTGTAAGAATGTAGTGTGTATTATCTCTTATTCTTAAATCAAGACAGCAAGCATATTCGTAATTGTGATAAAAATGTATTAAACTAGATGTCACATGAGTAGCATTGCTTAAACATTACGGATCCTGCTCCGGTTTCCCTACCTAAAATCTCTAGATATGTATGTTATAGCCATTTCTATTTTATTTGCCTTGGACTTGATTTTATGGGTTTTAATAGCCGGATAACAGATTGGGGAATAAACCTACACATGTGTATTTTTAAGTAGACAGATGGTTTCTTGTGTTGGATAAGGTCTATTTATAAATAGAGAGAAGTATTTACATAAACAAATCATCACATCAGATACTTTTGTCACTTGTTCTTTCTACAGCCAATATTTAATTGAAGCTTTGGGTGTATGTTTGTAGTAAAAGAAAACAAATACAGTTTTACTGGAAGAAAATTTGAACATAAACTTTTGTAATTATACTACAATATTGCTCATGATAACGGAAGCACAATAACAACGGCACTGCGTGTCTCGACCACAAGGGGGCAGAATTTACTGTACATACAACAGGCCGGAAATGAATGGTCTTCTTTATCAATTCAAGGTTTTCATGTTATTTTCCATTGTAGTGCAAAGAAAATTAGGGACATGCACTATAAACTGT
>JAZGTK010016863.1:0-12532 GCA_036877625.1 Ambastaia sidthimunki
GGTTACATCTAGTTTAGTTAAATGATACAAATAATTTTTTGTTGTTTTTACGTGGCACAAAAATGTCACCGTAAATTTCAAAATGGAAATTACTGTATAAAAAAATCAGGGAAATCATACACGTTATCATTCTTACTCTGCTCATAGAGAAAGAAAACAGCTCTGCTAGCCTGAAACATGGCGACAGCGATGGCTGCTACCTCCAGCCGTCTAAGAGGAAACGTTCCGACTCCTCGACCCCCAGCCTGAGCGCCTCAAAAGCCAAAGTCAGCAGAGTTTGCAGCAACAGCTCGACTGCAAACCTCATGGCCAAAAAGCGTGTCATACGCATGCTGCTCGTGATCGTGGGGCTTTTCTTCCTCTGCTGGACACCGATCTTCGTCGTCAACGCGTGGCGGGCGTTTGACAGACGTTCTGCTGACCGTCTTCTCTCGGGAGCACCGATATCCTTCATCCACCTGCTGTCCTACACCTCCGCCTGCGTCAACCCCATAGTCTACTGCTTTATGAACAAGCGATTCAGACAAGGTGTGCTGGCGACCTTCGCCTGCTGTAGAGCTGATTTTGATGATACGAGCAGGAGCGGCAGCCGGCGAAGTGTCGGAGGAACCGGAGGTCTCGGAACGCTGTTTGGAAGTGGAGGGGGTACCGGACAGTCTGATGGGAACACACAAACCTGTGGAACGCTTACCAGGCTAAGCGATACCAGTTTTCGTGGATCTGCGCATAAGGAAAATAATGCAATTTACAATCACTTATAACATTAAACCTTGAAAACGCTCAACGTAGGAACATTTTTTGGTCTACCACTAAGAGCTTTATCTTGAGTAATATGATAAATATGATCTCAGCAACAAAACATGAATGACAAATGAGACCTACGCTAGCCAAACTACTTTATATAGTCTAGAGTCACCAGTTTTTTTCCTGTTTGCTAAATGAATGCAGAGACTCATTATATACTGTTGATGACAAATGAGAACTCCAACATGCAGACAATGACTGGCAATAGCACTGAAATGTTGACAGAATCCAGTGCTTAATTATACAGACATGTCACAGTTAAATAAACAAGGGCATCAAATGGAACCAGACTGTTGCCTTAAGAGAGGCTTCAGTCCCCATTAGGACTTTGACTTATAAACGTTGGGCTTTACAATAAGACACAAGACTTTATGGCTTGTCTTGGCTGTTCAGTTTTCTGGCCCACCTACAGTACCATTCAGTGAGAGACAAAGTTATTTGTTTTTTTGGTGTTTGTGTTTACTTCTGTGTGGCACAGACCAAAGTGTCTTTTTGTTTTGTTTTGTCTGTATTTGTTCTTGTCTATATTTGATTTAAAGCTGCATTCCATAACTTTTTTTATTTAAAATGAAACAAAAACAGGAAGTACAATGAAGTTAAGGAAGTACAGTATCAGTGTTCAAAATGCTCTCCTAAATTTAGTAAACTGAAGTGAACTGCAATTTTATGGTACAAACAGAAAATGGCAGTAGAGAGGCAAACATTATGGATTGCAGCTTTTTGTTTGATCATATTTGCTTTAATGATGACCAATCTGGTCTGGTGCATATGTGACACACAAATGTACATTATGTAAAAAGATCTCTTCAGCTTCAGTAGATGGGGTATGTAAGCACAACATTAACCTTTTCCTTCTAGGAAAGTACACAGTCAATTCTTTATCTTGTGTGTTAGCCCAAACATACTGTTTGTACCCTGTTGCTAAAGTCTATCCTTATCTTAGCATGAGACTTTTCACACCTGCTACTCACTTCAAAGCATCTGTCCAAGGCTGTTTCTGACATGTGGGCTATTTTCACCATAATATAAACGGCTATACACTGACTGTTGTAATATTTGTTTATAACATTCGTATGCGTCAACCTTTCTTTCAGTTTTGAAAGAATCACTTCCCTCTTAATTAATCAGCACACTTATTAATTAACCCAACATGTTTCATAGCAGATGCATTTGTATCGACTGACAATGAAACATGAAATTGTGTAAAGTCTTAATAAATGTCTATAACAGGAAATTTAAGCATTAAAAATGCCACAGTCCAAACATTGAGAATATTTAACAGTTCTATGCCCATTTAAATATTAATGGCACCAAATGGATTTTGTGTCTATCAATAGTTTATATAGCATCTAACAGATTAATATTTTAGGAGCTCTTTGTTTGTACAACCTGGGGTGAGGTAATCTTTGTCAAAGTGTTCCATTTTAGTTTTAGTATCAGTATATGTTAGTGTAGTTGTATAACCTTCTTATTTAATTTTTTTATATACCTGTAGACATACAAGTTAAACTATCTCCACATAAAACAGACTTCAGACTTTCTATTGCATTCATACGTGAACAAATAAAAAAAAAATTCCAAGGCAGAGCAGTAACGTGAAATGAAGCTTAAATTAAAAACAAATGTTTTTAAAAACGAATAAAGTAAAACATTAAGTAAAGGAGCCCATGTAGTGTCTCAGAAATGTACAGGAAGAAATCTCTCTCTTCTGGATTTTATGCCAATATTGCAATTTTATTTAATGACATATGGAACTGAGCAGGTGCAATATGTACAAAAACCAAACAGACAAATGAAACAACTAATGTTTACAAAAAAAACTGCCCCTCTGTTTCACGTTAGGGCACATGATCCTAACATCAGCCGCACATAAATGACTGAAATTGCTACCATACTGATAACTCTGAATATTATATTAACTAGAACAACAGACTGAGAAGGAGCAAGAAAGAGGGAGCGTAAAGAAAGACAGAAGCAGACTAACGTTCAGAGAAACAGGAAGTGAATAGTTAAGAGTGGTGGAGGGTGAGCTGTACACAAAGCCCAACACAGAGCATCAGACACACCAGCATTGCTTACACAGAAAATGAATGGTACACTCTGTAAGCAACAAATCTAGACAAATATAGTTTCTATAAGTGCAATACCAGTGAAAAGTGTGAGGAGCTATTTGTCTTTTTGTTCTACAGGAATAAACACTTGTAACGTTGTACCACTGCCAAAACTCTTCTGATGGTAAAACAAAGGGGTAACAGTTGTACCCCATTTAAATGAGCAATCCATGACTTTTTTTTGGGGTTAAAAAAGCAAGTAAACATCAGGTCAGTTTTCAAAACAATCTCCTTATCTTACCCCAATTTGCAACGTAATTTCAGCTGTCAGGTCCAAATTCCCCATTAATGTCAGTTTGGCTTTATTTGACTTCAACATACATAATGAAAAGCATGTAAAGTAACCTGCAATTTTATGCTTCAAACAGAGATGGCGACAGAGAGGCAAAAGTTTTAAGCTTTAAGCTTGTCATTATCTGGTTACATGTTGTCAGAAAGGCAAAAAACTACAACATTATGATCAGTTCAAGAACTTCGAACGTTAGTATGAAATATGATCATTCGTGGCAGCAAAAGAAAGTCTTGCAATGACCGGTGTGTATTTTATACGGTTCATAAGCATTATTTCTGTCCTCTATTATTCTATAACTATTGAGATATCTTTGAAAAGCTGCCTTTCATGCTGTTTGATAAGCGATGCATGAGAATCTAAGTATAAGACATTTGGCATATTAGAAGACATACATCAAAATCTACATTGATCAGAGCTCATTAAAATGATGTTTTTGGAAGAGCGGAGCAAATTTAAACAGAGATATAAAACCAACAGACACGCAGAAATGACACCAGCTGACTCTGGAAAAAAAAAATCAACCACACATCTGGAAATTCAAAATGCATTACTTGTTCACTCAGATTTGCCATTAAATGTGTTTTAAGGCTTGGCACATGACCCCCATAGACATGTCAATGACATCAAATAAAAAAATAGATGACCTATAGTTTTGAATTTGAGAACTTCAACTGATTTGAAACGAAAAAAAAAGATATAATGCAAATGTTTACATTGGTAAAATTTAAACAGAGTTCTTTATATGGCAGTGGTTCTCAACCTTTTTGACTTCAAGTCTTCCCAATTGTCCAAAACAAAACTTAAAGGCCTCCTCACACACAATTTCTACCCAGTAAAGTATTCTACAACCTGGCATAACTAGAAAGTGTATATTAATTTAAAGATAACCAAACACTAAGAAATGGCCAAGTCTTGATTTTTAAATGGTTTAGTTTATTGTAATGCTTAATATTTGAATCATCTTAAGGCCCTCTGGAAGTTTGAGGCACCAGAACCTCTGGTTGAGAAACACTGCTATATGGGATTTAACAAATCCTTCATTCAAGCTTAACACTTAAACACAAAACATGTAAACCGTTAAAACAAAAAAGAGCAAGACTGTCAGTTGATTTGCTCAGAAAGCAACAGAATCCATTAACCACGATAGCATAACATTAAGTGTGAGTGCAGAGCTAAGCATAATCCATCATGTGCAGAAACAATGGAACAGAGGCAGTGATGAACAGTTCAGAAACGTTCTCGCTATAAATGATGATAAACCGTACGACACTAACAAATACATGACAAGTCAAACTGGATTACTGGTCTTAAAAGACTAATTGCTTCCTTTGTTTTAGCAGGAACTGTTTCAACAATGTTGTCTTATTAAAAGGCTTAAAGCACTTGTTTTTTTTTACTTGGTGGTGATATAAATCAAGGGAAACAAAGATAAAAATAGAAAAACACAAATACCACATTTTACGGCAAGCTCTCAAAATGACAATCCCAATTAAACTTCTTGCCAGAAACGTAATTATAAAACATCAAATGTGAGAAATGAAATGGTCAAATTGTGTTCAACAGTTGACAAATGAGCCGTTCTTGGAAAAATATTGTTACAAAAACAGAATGCAATGATTTGCTCAGTGTCTATGTCATCTTTCTCCAGATGGAAGTGTGCGATTGTTTGGTACTGAATTGTATATCGAGTATATAGAATGAATTATATGGTAAAATGGAAGACGACCACGGTCTGTTATGCAAAGAATTCCAGAAAACCAAGTGCAAAAGTTTTTAGGGAATCTTCAAGATTCCAGAAAAAGAAAAACTACCCCATGGAAGAGATTTGCGGAGGCAGCCATGGACAGACCGAAGACATTTTGAGCAGGAAGGAGGGACAATTATATTAAAAAGAAACATTTAGCGGAGGCAACAAGTGAACTTTTTTTTGCAGAAACATTCAAGTTACAGTTTTTCCCGAAATAAACTACATCATACAATGCTGGAATATTGCCTTTTATTGCGGGTTCCATACCTGTACTACACTACAGATGTTCCAAGAAAAGCCTGGTGCACACTGTATGTTTTGGCCACGATTTGAGACAGATTTTGAAAATCCTAAAAGATTATTGTGATCCCAAAGCATAATCTGTAGGCATTGATCTCCAGTTTGACAAGACCATCAAATTGTTACTCCGATAAAATTCTGGCAGTGTCAAAAAATTTGAGACGCACTCCTGCAGTGTGGCTCCTCCCACGACAAAGACAAATGATGAACCAATAGGAGCATGACTCAAAATTAACACAAGAAATTGTTTCTGATTGCCAGTCACAATTTCAATTCCACGTGTCACTCCGGCTCACCATCACTCAACAGGCCACAGATTGATACTGTAACTCACAGACTTTTGTCTAGTTTGACAAAAATACATTTGAGACTCCACAGCTTATAGCTGTGATCACGTTATACAGTCTGATAAGCATCAAACGTAAAGCTCTATTAAAATCATACAGTGTGCACCTGGCTTAAGGAAGACAGTGCAGGATCCACACAAATCTACCCAAAAAGTGTCTGATTAAACCATGAACAAGAAGTGTAAAAACCAGGAGAAGATGACTCCATTTGAGCCAGCTGTTCTTCATGACCACGTGCTGTGGATCAGGCTGGTGAACATCAGTGGCTATATCCACAGACCAAGACACAAAGTTACCTATACAGTATTGCTGTATGCTTGCATCTTAGAGAGACACACACTTAAAGGCCATTGACTTCCATGTTTATAGTCCCATGATGTCCGTTTAATATCAGGACATTAACATACAAGGTTAAAAGACAAACTCAGACGCTAAACACCTGTTCAACTTTACAAACCAACCAGAAACACCAAAGACATGTTGACGGGTTAGGAGCCACAGACACACAAAAGACTAACAACAAATGGTTTGAAGGTGTTTTTTTCCTCTCTCTTTTTTTTGTTTTTCTTTTTTTCTTTTTTTACAAACGGACGCATAAAATTCAAAGGTTAAATTACTGTACATAAAAAAAAGAAAGTCACAAAACACTATTAGTGCTGGTTGATGAGTTAATTACAACTAGGTTTTCTGTCATTAATACTAGTCTACTAGTTGGTGAGACACCAAGGCCACGATAAACAAATCACATGACCAACGGAGTAAAGCTTGCCACTTTTGGTGTTTGAGAGGCCCAAATCCAGACATACTCTTCAGTTATTAAAAAACAAGACAACAATGCAATATAATATCTTTGGGTATGCTCGTTTCTATGACACATTTAAATCTTCTAAATCTGAATGAAAAATTAAAGTTTAGGGAGCAAAGTTTAAATATCAAAAATCGCATGTAAAATGTTCAATATGCAAGGCTTGGTTTCGCAGGTCATGTTTGTAAACCTCTTTTTAAGAGACGAACTGGAACCTGGAACCTTTGTTTACAGTAAGGCCACATCTAATGGTACAGCATGTCTCCCAATCGTTCATTTTCAAGATAATTTATCGTTTTAGAAAATGTAAATGGAAGTTTAGGAAGACAAAATGGAACTTACGAACCGTCACTTGGAAAACGACATATGGGGTACTGTAGGAGTCTGATCTTTTTAACACTTAAAACATCCAACGGCAGCGAAATTTCTGATTATTGATATGTGATAACCTACGTGTGCTAGAACGATACAGATGTACTACACTATGGCTACCATTTCGAAAAGACACATTGCGTCAAAAACCTATAATAGGCCTCTATATTGTATATGATGTTTTCTGGTGTATAAGACGTAGAAAGACGACATTGTTCCTTTTGTGAGATTTAAACACGTGTCGATGAAATGCTAATAGGAAGCGTAGCGCATTTTGTAATGCAGGCAAGGCAGAGGCGTTGCTTAAAGCTCTTCTCTTAAAGACTTCATAAAAACGCATGATTTAAAACAGGCCCTCTGAGATATTCCCAAACGCAACATTAGAAACAACTAAACCAAACAGAAAAGGAAAAAAACAATATTACAAAATACAAAGTATCAAAACCGAAGAAGATGTCTGTCAAACTATGTGAAAGTTGCTATATACAGAAGCCAGACAAAAACAGACGAAACAGAAAACGAAACCAAAAGCTGAAATCTCAGAGGAGGAATAGAACCTATTTGGTAACAAAAGCGTACTATAATGTTTGATATAAAAAAGGTATGGGGATCAAAAATGTACCTTTACTAAAGCTTATACAATATCATTGGTCCATAAAAACTGTCGTTCTCACAACCTCTTTCCTCCAGGCTCTGATACACCTCACACGATCACGCCCTCGGGCTGCAAGAAAGACAGTTTTCAATCGATTTATTTTTGTACATGGCTGACGTATCATCGCTGTGGTCTCATCTCCATATCTTCCACACCCGTGCTGGTGCTGGTGTTTTGTCAATATGAAGAATTATGAAGACTCTCAAGCATCGGCTACTGCTAGCACCAGACTGGCTCCTTCGAGAAACCACAAAAGAGCTCAGGAGAACCGTATCTCGAATACTTTGTCCTCGCCACAGGTTTTGCCTTGACTTCCATCTCCTCAGTCAATGGATTTTTATTCTTAAATTCAATATGCAGCACTTTTACAAACAGTCTGTAGTCCCGTTATTTCGTTGATTTGTTTTTCATACATAACGCGGTGAGAGTTTGTGCGCTTTCCTATGTGTTATAACACCACAGCCGTGGCTGCGTTGGAGGACGATGCCGTGACGGCGCTGGACGTGCTGTTGGCACCGTAGGCTGTTTCTCCGTTTCCTCCTGTGCTGGTAACGGTCGTGGAAAGCAAGCCGGTGTTTCCCGCACGAAGGATGGCGCCGGCTGCGCTGCAGTGTGGGCGGGGCCCGGGTTCGGGTGTGTACGTGAAAGTCAGCGTTGTGGAATAGATGATACCATCATTTCGGACCAGCGTTACGGGGACCTGCACCGGCTGCCGAACCCATCGCCAGCCCTCACGGAAGGCCGAGATGTCCGGAACGACACAAAGCATGCTCTCTCCACACCTACCCAAAAAATATTAGTTATTCAGTCTGTCCCAAAGGCCTGCAAAGTATCTAACTGCACGTACATATTTGCTTTTTACAACTGCGTAAAGCTTAAATGTGTAATAAACAATACGTGTGGGGTCTTGTGCCCTGAGATTTTATTAGACAGAGGCACTTCATAAAACTTACAGCCAGTCAGATCTTAACATGTCACTTACTGGTGCATGAATAGTTTTAGGAGACGTTAAATATGAGTTTAGAACAAAGACCCAGACTTGTTAAAATACAAAGAGATTATACTTAAGCATGAGCATAGTGCCAGGAACATATTGTAACAACTTCAAAATATTCAGTCAGAAGTTTCCTCATTCAAACAGAAAGTTTCCTCATTCAACTGTACATATATTTTAAAAGATTAACGTTACACTTTTACTTCTTAGTTTTTGACAGACATTTCTCTTTAGAACTTCTGCACAGAGTTTGTAAAGCATACTGCTTCATCACAAACATCTCTTTCTCTTGTTTTATCTCTTGGCCTTCATCAAACACCGTTTCCAAATTATTTATTTTATTTACTATAATCAAATTATTTATTTCTACATAAAACTATATTACTCTATGTTCCTATTACTGCATCTTACGTGGATATCTTTTCAATGCAGTAAATCTACATAATATTCATACCTGTACATGGTTTCAGCCTCTACATCACCAAACCACACCCGCAGATTAGGAGTGAAGTTTTGTCCTGTGAGCTCCAGCATGGCAACATCACCTCCACCATTTAACTACTCAAACACACACACAGAAGCAGTTGTAGACATGACAAAAGAAAACACACATTCTGGAAGACATGTGTGTGTGTGTGTTACCTGTAAGCTCTCGACCACAGGCACAGGTGTGACGGGGGTGTGTACAGGGCCCATGCCCTCATAGAAGGTGTATTCTGCTTTATCAGTGCTGATGATTGTCCAAGAGGCACCATCATTTATCATCTCCTTATTTGGTTCCTTTGGGCATGGAGTGGCCTGTAAAAGCACACACACATGTTGGGTTTTCATGTTTTATAGGGACATTCCATAGACGTAATGGCTTTTATACTGTACAAACTGTATATTCTATTCCCTACACTAAACCTACCCCTAAAGAAAACTTTCTGCATTTTTAGATTTCCAGTAAAGATAATTCTGTATGATTTATAAGCTTGGGAACAAGGGTCTCCCATAAGAAGTTCTCCACATGGTCAAAATGCACTGGTATTACTGTACCTGTGGGGACATTTGTTCCCCGTAAGGCAGTGAATATCAGTACCACACACACACATAAACATTCATGACATTTCCGTAAAGCTGTTTTGAAACAATATGTATTAATATGTGAAAAACACTATACAAATAATGTTAATTAAAATTAATATATTCTTTTAATATCTAAAAAGCAACTTCATACGAATGACGACATTTTCTTGCTTCAGAACATTCTCAGATCATATTGAGAGCATCTGTATTCTCACCACAGAAAGCACCTTTAGAACCCCAACGTATCTGTAGTCAAACGGGTTCTATGACTCACTTGAAACTGGATGATTCTCTCTTGAGAAAGGCACAGGTACATCCTCTCTGTATCCTTCAGGTAAAAGGCACACTTATGCAGCTGGGACACCGGGTCATCTGCGTCCAGTAAGGCGGTTTGCTTATCCACCTTACGGATGATCTACAGAGCAAAGAGAGTGAGTTTTAATAACAGTACCAACAGTGTCACAAACATCTGGAGGAGAATCCAATCAGCTTTCCACAGTAATTATAAACTCATTCATTACTTCATTTAACAGTTTCTGGAATTAGACTTTCCTCATTGATTCAATTTTTATACAGGCAGAACAGAGTGAAATGACAAAATAGAGGAAATAAACCCATTCAGGGTCTTACCAGCCTGGGCAGAGCCATTCCTGTGACAGAACACACGAGTTTCACAGTCTGGCCATAGTGAATGTAGCCGTCTCGAACCGTGAACTCCTCACCCTCAGACTCCTCGTCATCCACTGAAACACGACACAAAAAAACGAAATCATGTAACACATTCATATCGTGAATACGATTGGCGTATGTTTGTGTGTTTATTTCTGGGTAGGGCTGCACGAAACGAAAAATGCGACATCTTGCTAAATATCGTAATGTGATAAAGTTTGTAAAATCTATTTTAAATAAAAATCTAAAAAAATGAAAACTGCTTTGTTGACTTACAGAGGTGGATGTAGAAAGCTCCCCACTGCTGTGAACTAGCGTGAAAGTTTCCTCCTTCAACATGCAGATAACGTGTACTGACCGTCTGAGAGCGAAGCCGGTTAAATAACGCCACCTTCGTTCCTGAAGCTATACAGACTGCAAACAGAAGAGAGACACGACACTCAATAAATCACAAAAACACAGACATCAGTCTGACATTCCAGTTTGAATCAAGATAAAGGGCAGATTTTCTAAACTTAAAACACATATACACACAAATGAAATACAATGTTTTATAATTCATTTCAGGACTTAATTTAGGAATTTTGATACTAGCTCAAAGGGTTCCAAAATGGTGAAGCAAAAGTGTAAATTGTTTATTAAAGCGCCACCTAGTGGTACGTAGGTCCTTTTGACTGAGTGACTACTTGGTGAGATTGGGGTCTAGGTCTTAGAGTTTCATTGCCTAAATACTTTCAGGCAAGAAACATAAATTCATAAGAAAATCAATAAAAATGCTTAAACGCATAAATGTTTTATAAGCAAACTAACCTGATGATTTTGTTTAACGTTTGAAAAAGCCAAACTGTCTAATAAAAGGAATCACTCTCAAAACACTAAAAAGCAAAAGTCATGTGTCATGTGTACAAAAGATATGTAATGTAATGCAGCTGATTGGTTGGTTTGTAATGCAGCTTTTAAAAAACACAGCTTTTGTCTCACTATTATGTTTTTATAATTTGCACCATATGAAACTTCAGATGTCACATTAGTGCCTTCAAAGGTCACTGAAAAAACAGCCTTGTTGTTTTTTAAATTTGTTATTATTTGACCTGTTATTTTCTTAATAAGATACAGAAAATGGTTAGATTAGATGAATAAAGATTCTTGAAATAATTGTCTCGTTTTCCAGCTAAAAACAGAATTTCAGAAGCCTCAGAAGTTGCAGTTTGGCTCCTCTAAGGAAACAATATTTGGTATATTAAGATGATCTGCGTCATCCACCTTCACTCTCCTCCAGCTCTTAATCTACCTGAATAACTTAATCTGAATTATCTATCTGAATCTTAATTTAATCTACACACGTGAAGCACATCACAGGGTTTGTTCTGACATATGCTGAGGTGAGGAAAACACTCACGGTCGGCGTTCTTGAGGGACTGCTTTTTTTTGGAAGGTTTGGAGATGACCTTGATCCTCTTGCTCAGGAAGACTCCGATGTCTGTGCTGTTCCCGTAGAACATCTTCACGGACAGCATGAAGTGCTTGCGTTTGTCAGAGTCTGAGATGTACAATGTTTTGGCTGTGCAGTAGTTCTGTAGAGAGAAGAGATTTGTTTATTCATGTTGTTTTGGCTCTGTTTGCCGTCTCTCCTGAATTTCGAAAGCTGTCGCCGTTTTCGTTTTGCCGTTGGTTACGACACATCCGTGTGTGTGTGGGTTTGCTTAACCATTTATTAGGGACAAATTTGCACCCAAAATTCAGCTAAATTTGGGTAAAACCTCTTTTGGGACATTGTCATTTGTAAAAACACTATAAAAATATATTATACAAAGGTTTTGTTTTTTAATCGTAAAAAATGTAGCTAGGGTTGGGGTTAGAGTGTAGGTTAGGGTTAGGTTATAATGTTTATAACTATCTGTTTATAAAAAAGCACAAGTCTATGAAATGTCCCCATTTAGCTTAATAAGTAAACGTGTGTGTGTGTGTGTGTGTGTCTCTGTGTGTGTGTGTCTCTGTGTGTGTGTGTCTCTGTGTGTGTGTGTGTGTCTCTGAGTGTGTGTGTGTGTCTCTGAGTGTGTGTGTGTGTCTCTGAGTGTGTGTGTGTGTCTCTCTGAGTGTGTGTTTGTGTGTGCGTGTGTGTTACCTTTCCCTCTAAGTTAAGCTGCTGCATCTCCTGGTCGCTGTTGCCAATACCGATGAAGGCGCAGGGCTGAGACTCCTGCTCCGAGCATCCGTCTCTCTCCATCTGCTCTCTCTTCTTCTTCCACCCACAGCCCATTAGATACACACACGGAGGAGGACAGAAAAACCTAGACACACACACACACAACAAAAACTGTCAATGTAAATCACACTGTGTAAATGAACAGAAACAATTTAAATGTTC
>JAZGTK010016864.1:0-12532 GCA_036877625.1 Ambastaia sidthimunki
CCCTCACTGGACAGGATGCTGCTAGATCAAGGTGGTTTATCAGCTCTAACTAGGTTGACCAAGACGATCTATCATGTTGAATCCTGATTAATTTGTTTTCCATGATTGTTTATTGTTGTGGAATCACGTGCTATAGATTTGCCTGTCACCTAACAGCACATAATCCAGATTGTAAACTACCAAGTTTGGTCCAACTGGAGATAAAGAAGCTACCACCTTAACCAGGTTTTAGTTGGGTTTTTCAGCAAGATATGAAATGTTTTGCTCTGGACATTTCTGCCTATAATAAATACTACATATACAAAGTTTAACGGTTCAATGCTCATTGGTCACACGTCAATGCCGCATTGTGGTGTCGCTCTCTTTCTCCATTTTTCAATGTGCAAGCAAAAGTCTTTTTCTCTCAAACACCCTGGGAACAAGCCTGTCACTCAGTCATTGACCTTTGACCCCTGAATGGGCTAACATTGGTGATATTACAGGGCTTGTTTGTTTAGCTCCCAATATAGGCCCTGAGGTGAGGTTCTAAATAAAAATGTGTGTGTCTATACACACACGCGTGTGTGTGCATTTTCTTAGGTTATTTGTTAACGAAAATTGGTACCAAAGCCAATCCTAAACAGAGCTCGCTAAACCTGTTGAGAGAAACGGACTGATGGGATCCAGAGGGGATGATGGTAATATTTTCAGCCTCTCCTGTGAGAAAACAACAAGCGGAGCTGGTCTAACTCCTCGACCTTTCCCCTCACCGTCCACCCGGCGACAAGCCAGAGACTGCCACCTAACAAATCGAAGAGACACGAAACAGCACAAGGGCTCTCGGGGGAGACATGTCTGAACAGGCGCACGCAAACCTTCGGAGGACATCAGAGTGTTTACGCAGTATTCCTGTGAGGCCTGGATGGGCTGCTTCACTGCCACAGCCTTCAGCGACTCTTGCTCTAATTACTCTATTGATCCAATCAGAGTGGGTACTGGCCCCTGCCTCACAAGCAACAGCACGCTCCCCTTGCACATTTCCCCTCTTCAGTGAAGTATTTTCACAGGTCGTCAGAGAATTATGAGTCGTGTTAGCTAACAGGTGGCGTGAAAATGCTTGAAGCAAAGGGTCATTCTAACAAACCTGTTACTAAAAACGAATAAACACCCGAGTGAGTACACATTCTCTCCCACTGTAAAGATATTATAAAGATATTATAACCAGACAAACATAATTTTGTGTTTCTAAAAATAAAATCTCCTATGCTGTTTTATCTAATACTGTTTTATTTGATACAAAACCCAACACCCACTGTGGTAGTACCATAGTCCAGTTATGGTGTTAGATGGGAATACCGAAACACTGTACACAGTGCATAGAATAATTATGATGGTTAACTCATTTCTGTCTTACTTCTAAAAAAATTTCTATTTAGTATAACCCATACCCCAATTTTTTTGTTATGGAAAGGTACTGTAATACTTTAATATGCACAACAGAACTGAATAATAAATATATTTATGTACAATGATAAAAAATATGGTTTTACCATCCGTTATATCCATATCTTAAAAAAACAAACATTGTAATGCCGTTGCACTTCATGTTAGCATATGGAAAAGCTCTTGAATACATTAATAAAACATTACGACTGCCTCTATGGCAATTTAGACCAGAATCGAACTGCTAATTAGCAAAGCAACAGCTAAATGTGTTATGACTGCATTAAAGACCATTATACTGTATGGTTAAGTGCTCCCATTCCCTGCCTCTAAGATGCATTCAGTTCGGTAATCAGCACAGGCTCATTATTGCAAAAAGAAAACAAAAATCAATGTTGTCCTCAGTATTTAGGATTGAAAGAGTTGCCTGCTGCCCAGGTAAAAGTCTTTAGCCACACTGCACATCATTGATCTGACCTCAACTGCTTTCATCACATTCCCGTTTCACTTCCCCTGTGTTACAACACAGTATATGATACCACCCGATGCCTGAACGCGGTCTGTGAAAGCTCCTTACATCTGAAATACACTCAGATACTCTAAATTAATGTGGTTATATAAGTTCTAAATACTGAAGTGGGAATATTTTGCAATAGCAGCTGCTTGGAACTCTGGGTAGTACATTAGAAACCAGGAACTGCACTGGCATATATTTTTGTGTTATGTCATTTTTTGGAAACCACAAGTCAGTGTGATTTTACAGGTGATGTAATTTTCTCAATGTTTAAACACTGCAATGTGCAGAATGAACAGTAAGTAAAGTTTTAGTAAGTTGATTCCTTTAAAATGTAAACACTGTAGCTCTTTGGCACTTTCAAAATATTGCTCTGATTGTTTAGGTCGAAAAACTTGGAGCAACAGTAGCTCAATCAACGGGAGAATTTGTGGCGACCAATGGCAGTCAGGAAGAGTGTTTAGGAAATCTGATTATTTTCATTCAATTTGGTGCTAATGGTAGCACAAAAACTAAAGACTTCACTTAAAAATTGTGTTTAATTGCCAGATTTCTGGGTAAACAGTCTGAGAAGCTGTGGTTACCATGGCAATTACAAGAAGCAGGTTATAGAGAGTTTATGCAGACTAACAGTGGTGACTAACAAACATTACTACCCACTTAATATTATCTATTTAACGTTAGTGTTACAGCATAAAAATTCTTAAATTTAGAATGAAATGTAACTCATCTAAGAACTAGCTGGTTAGAGCTGTTTCCTGAAGACCTGTTTTGAAATGCATATGGAAAAAATAAACAGAAAATTTGCCAAGGCTGCCTAAAAATGTGGCCAATCACTCCTGCAGTCTGAGACAATATTATAGCTGCAAAAGATGATAGTCACCCAAAACGCTTGTTGCATCTGTCCTAGAATTCATCATATCTGACTCAAGGTAATCTCTCTCTCTTCTACCCCCACAGTCTTTGAATCACATACCGTCACAACAAAATAGCAGAGTATGTACAGCTCATCAGCCCCACTTCTTCATTCTGATGGTAATATGTGGTTATGACAAGTGTACATCCTCTCTCTCTTTTGCTCTGACAGTATGGCGACTGCTACTGAGCCGACTGCTTGTCTGGGAGAGCTCACACCTGTTTCATCTGTGGGACTGCTGCATCTCAGCTAGCGTGACAGCAGCACACCTGCAACACATCCAGTTTCAATACTGTCACATACTCGGGGGGACAGAGTTGACGTAAATCGGCAGATGCAATGGTCTTTCTCTTCTTTTCTTTCTTTCTTTCTTTCTTTCTTTCTTTCTTTCTTTCTTTCTTTCTTTCTTTCTTTCTTTCTTTCTTTCTTTCTTTCTTTCCTTCTTTCTTTCTTTCTTTCTTTCTTTCTTTCTAAGCATACTGTTAAATTTTTAAAGGAAAAGTGTGTCATTTGTTAAGGGTTAAAATACTTTCTCCTAAGTGCTAGAGTACACAACACCCCTGCAGACTGGGCAAAACAATCACTGGAAACAAAATACTACACGCTTGAATTCTAATTTTTGATTCACGTACACAGGGGACCGAAGATGCGCATTCATTGACACAGCAGCCTGTTTTAATCCAAATGCTTTCTTGTAATGACGACATTTTTTAATGTAGTTTTTTAAACTAATTTATTTCACTGCCAAATGTTTAATGACTGATTTGAAATTAAAATCCCCCACATTTACCCACTGTAGACTTGCTCATCACGTTTCAGTTGCGAGGCCCTCAAGATTTGCAGTATGTTACTGCTCCCAGCAGGGTTAACATTTCACATGAAAATCAACCTGTGGTGAATGCTTGTACTAAAACCTTTTGAGATGTTACTTATTATTAGAAGTACACAGTTTATAGTGCAAGTACACAGTGTAAGCGATGCCATTTGAGACACATTGTTTGTCTTTGGATTTAAACTTTGATAAATGTTGTTTCAGCATACACAGTGATATATAGTACCTTGGTGTAAATGTACAAAAGGTTTTAAAACTATACAACAGTAAAGATGTCACTTTATACAGTGAGATTGATTCTTTCTACAAGTCCAGAGACCAGAAAGAGTTTTAATGGTATTACTGTAACACGTAAAACCAACAGCATTGCAAATACTGTATTGCAGTACTTACAGACACACTCGGGCCTGTGGGAATTGGTGGGGCAGTGCCGCCGCTCCCCTCCGGTGACCTCTACTCTCAATTACACAGAGATTACCCAGCAGCCCCGGCCCGGCTTGTCAGCCCCTATGAATTTAGAGGTGGCACAATTACGCTCACTCCTGGCTGCTAACGTCATTAAACACTGCCTGCTCCTATACACACAGGAGGGAGTCGCGAGTTAATATAGACGTCGCCAGGCGTGGCGAGACAGACAGAGTGTGTGAGTGAAAGAGGGAGATACAGATGGAGCTGTGCTTACACTGCTGCTCAAGAAAGACCAATTTGTTCTCCTACAGCTGACAAATATCATCTTTCTCTTAAAGCAAAACACCTCTAGGTCAAGAACATCTTATTGTTAGCTAATTGATATATTACCATTAATGTGTACATGGCATTTTCACTTAAAGCAACAGTTCAGCCATAAATTAAAATTGTGTAATCACTGACGAAGAGATAATTTATATCCATAATACATTAAGTACATTATGACTGACTTCAACGTTTAATTAAACATTTAAGAGTGTCAGCAAGAAATTACATGCCACTTTGTGTGATCATTTTTCAAGTACTGTGATTGGTTTCGGTGAAAAAGTGACCTGGTATGTCAGCAATTTTTTTAGTAAAATTGTGGCAGTTGTCATGACACCTCATGACATCACTTGCATTGTTTAAGCTACATTGCATTTATAAGTGCAGCACACTCAGAACAGAGAAGCTACACTTCATTGTAATGCTGCTGTGCTTCTGGATCTTGCATTCATGACGCATGGTGTCGGCAGCCATGATTTTACTGCAGTAAAAGTAGAAAAACTGTAGTAAAGTCGGCACCAGTGGTCCAGTGGACTGTGCATAGTAGTGCTTCAGGTGACGCGGGTTCCTGTTACTCTCTTACTTATCCCATCATTTCCTGTCTCTAGGATGTACTGTCAAGAAAATAAAGGTGCAAAGGACAAAAATATATAACTTGGAAAAACCCTAATTGTTTTGGCTTGGAACTAAACTCTGCAGGGCTATTGCAGGGTCTGTCAAGAATACAACTGCTCTGACATACACACGGGCTAAGCAAACAGGTGTTATTCGTCATATCGGTTACTATATTTTATATTTTAGCACAGCTGTATTGACCAGTTACCATCCAGGAACAGAATTATCTGTTGTATCACATGTAAAAATGTTGTATGGTGTAAAAAGCAGTGGTCCCTGTAGTATGTGGAGTTACCCTATCTTTTTCATAGCAGATTCATCCACAAACATATTTGCAGTGAAGTGCTGTCTAATTAACCTCACAACTGAGCATCTGGACCTTTAAAGTCCTCATTTCAGACTGACCGCTGGGTAAAAGCCGACAAACCAGCAGTCAAAGTGAAGTGAGTCATTCTCTCTCCCTGAGTCTGTAGTACAAGGTTAGAGATTCATTCAGTCTCCTCACTCGCTCGCTGCACATCAGTGTTTGTAATGAGAACGCCCAGGCTTTAACTTCACGAGGTCTGCCTTTGTGTAGAGGCTGAGGAGAATGAGTCAGGCCTTCTGAGAACAAAAACTGACTGTGAGAAGATATAAAATTTGTATATGAGAGGTTAATGACTCTCTTTGGGGGAAATGTCAGGACATTTACTGCTCAGATGTCTCGTCTAATTGAAAATACAAAAGAACAGTTTAATTCATTACTTGCTCTGGAGTGTGACAGTTCAATGTAATAGCTTAACCAAAAATGTCATATTTAGTAACCCTTATTCTGCGGTTCTGTATACTGTTATTGTTTTGTGGAACGTAACTGAAATGTGTGTATCATGGTACAATAGTGTTTCACACATGTGCCTTTGTAGTGCCATGTTTTTTCAGGAAGTACCCCTAAAATACATGATATTATCATGGTACATGTCCAAAAACTATGATAGTACCATATCAAAATAACCATAGGAGCATCATGATACTTTTTATGTATAGTTTGGAAGGCTCATCTGACAACAAAATATTCTTCTAAAAAACTTCAGATGTTGTCACCTGGCTTCTAGCGAACCCCAAACATAACATTTCTAAGAAGAATCTTCCTTCTGGCTGCCCTTCTAAAGCCACTGAATCTGCTGAAGACATTGTTGATGTCTGAAGAGTTTTTGCTCTGTTCCCTGCAAATTCTTGTTGGCCTGCTGGTCACTTCTTGACAACTGCCGTTCTGGTTCAGTTCCTCCATTTGTTAGGACAGTCTGATCTTAGCAGCCTTTGGGTTGTATCATGTTTTTATGATTTTTGTTATGACTTCACAAGTGACAGGATAGTTCCCAATTTTTTTTCTCTTCCTAATAACTTAATACTGAAGTTCCATGGGCGGCTTTTGGACTTCACGTCTACATCTGATCTGTGTCATGTGAGCTCACAAATGCAGCGATATTTATAGTATAAACATACGTTTATGGGAAATAAACATAGATGTGTTAATGCATTCATTGCATTCTTCTACACCTTGTCTATAAGGAAATGGCTGATGTTCTAATGCGGCTTGACGGTTGTCTACACTGCAAGAACTGAAGCTGCATGTCAACTCACTAACCGCCAACCAATCAGTTGTGAGATCAAGGCTAGATTTAAGCATCACATGCGTGAATAACTTTGTATCCAACTTTTTTGTTTTTAACAGAAATCTGTTGGCATTAAATGGATTGTGCATGAGATGTTTTAGACTAGTGAAGCGTAGACAGTGATAAACAGAAACAGGGTGTCTGTCAACTGTGTGCAACACACAGGCAGGTGGTTTTGCTTCCAACCAATAACTTCCAATGTTAAAATAACTGATTACTTGATTCAAGTAATTCTATAATACCAAAGTCAAATCATAAACATGAGAATAAAGTGCAGTATTCATTTTTACATACAGAATTACATCAATAGGTGTGGAAAAATCTCTTTAAATTTGCTTCAGTTGTACTTTATAGCAGAGCAGAATTTGTGATTTCTTTTTAAAAGGCAGAGTGAGATCTGAAACTTCTAGTCAAACAGAACGAAACATTTAACATTCTATGTGTTAAATATAAATGAGCTAGTACATATGTGCATGAGGGTTTATGAGATGTGATGTGATGCGCAGCATCTTGCCCTACACCATTTTGCATTGTCAACATCACGCCATTATTCACAACCCAATGGCTGACATCCTTTGAGCCATGGGCCATTACATGCTCTCTCTCTCTCTTTCTCTCACACACACACACACACACACACACACACACACACACTAGACATTAGCCTGCTGGCTTGTAGAGCCTTCCGGAAGATTCCCCCCAGGCTTTAGACAAAGAGGGCAGATTTTTAACAAGTCTGGCTCCTGCACCAGCCGGCTGATGAGGACAGCCATTTGCTAGCAGAACAGCTCTCACTGTTTCCCAAACCTGACTGGCTGTGCTTAAATGCAGCTATAGTCATGTAAGTTCACACTTTCTGACACCAAGCTCCTTTCTCTCCCTCACACACTGTCACACACCCTGCAAATTTCACTTTTTTAACAATTGAATTCCACTATATACATTATACCGTAGTAAGTGTTTATCAGAAGTTATGAGTTTGGATTCAGAACCATTTTAGGGTATCGGTGAGGAAAATGATTGCTGATGTTTTTATTCACAAAAGTCCACAGTTAATGTGTTAACATATCACTGAAATACATTAGGTGTCTTAAGGAATCAGAGGGCCGTTTTTGTGACAGTAGACTCTGCAATTGGCAAAAAGAGTCAAGGGAGCAGGCCACACTTTTATAATATTTATGAAAGGGCTCAGGCTGCTGCTCACGTGGTAAACATCATTGTTTAAATCTATTGCTAATTTGCTAAATATATTTAAAGCAATATGGCAAACACAGGTAGTTTTGTTTTTTTGCAGTTTTTGCAAAGAATCAGAATCACAATGGAAACTTAAATATGTAGTATGCAAGTGTCTTTTTAAACAATCTCACCCCTCAAACATCTTTTCCTGTTCAAACAGATCTACGCCCAGCAAACACTGATCACAGCATGACATAAATCCTGATAATGCAGACTTTGATTTGATGTATCCAACACATACAAATATAAAACCATGAGGGCCTCAGCAAAAATGCTCAGTCTTGTCATCCCAGGTGATGCTGGCACTCCCAAATACCAAATATAATACAACAGACGGTGATACATATCCTATAATCAAACTTCACAACAACACATCAACAAAACAACACAGTAAATTATGCCGCAGAGAATGTAAATCAGACTAGTTTGAGGAGCTCACTCGAGTTAAAGCTGGCGTTCTGTGTCGAGCTTCCTGTCCACACCTGTCAGATTTATTGACAGCTCTGTCAAGTTTCCAAATTAATTCCGCCCGATTACATCTGACAAAGTTACGGGCTGATAAATGCAGATTTGTGTTGGATTATAGTGCCCATCAGGTGAGATTTGTTATCAGTGTCAAACACCTCGAGAGAGGCAAAGAACGAGAGACAGACAAAAAGAGAGCAAGAGAGAGAGAGAAAGAGAAAGAGACATGCTATTTTTCAAGGCAGTAGTTCATGTTTTACTTGCCCTTGTCCTAATATTTTAGCTGTGCTAAAATATAAAGTAATGCATTTTTAGAAATATATTTTGTGCCTCATAAAATTTTAATAAATATTATTTATGTTGCTGTTTTTTATCCAGGAAAGAAACATCAACAAATCATTTAAATATGCTCAGGCTTTTAATTTTATTAATAGCTGGAACTCTATGACTGCTATAAATTCAAGTCCACACTTGAATTAAGCTAAAACTAAACTAAACTAGGAGTTTGGATTGCTTCCTCTTCCTCTCTGTTTAGTTCTACTAGAAGTACTAGTTTTTTCAGTTATAGCATTAAATAGGCATTTCAGTTATATATTGCTGAGTGTTTATGTCTAGGAGAGAGTGAGAGCTGCTTTGAATGTCAGGTGCTACAAATCCTCAGAAATGTTTACTGCTGGACAGCTCACCTGTAATGTCTTGACATTTCTGAGGGATACAGATATCTCTCATAGAACGGCTGATAAAAGCTCAGTTAGAATGTGACATTTGGCCCTTTTTAACATTCAGATGCCTCTGTCACAAATGCAAAACGCGACTGCAGATATTCTTCTAAAAATGCACTTCACCGCCTCCCTAAGTGTCTAAGTAGAAACAGTTAACACTGTATTTGTTGACTGTGGGCCAATGCAGCCTGTAAAAACTTCTGCAAACAATTTAGCATTTTTGGAAATGGAATAAATGACAGGCACACCAGGATCTTTCAAGCTGAGGATGTGAATGTCATAAATATCTGTAAAATATACTGACACACCTCAGTGTACTATAAATGACTCTCCACCTTTGGGTTTAGCATTTCAGTTATTATTGGAATTTAAAGCTAAGGGCTCTGAAACTCAAAAAATATTGTTAGGCAACATATATCTAGTAGGCTATACCTACTGTCAGCACATATGGCCTGGCGCTGGGCTGGAGAGGTCGATTGAATTGCTGTACAAACAACTGATGTGCTGATAAATGTATCGTGTGGTTTGATAGTGTGTAGATTTATCCAATGGTTTTGCTCTTTTGGTCTGATTCTTTGTTTAAGCTTACACTGCAGATATGGCGAATACAAAACTAAAGATTTGTGGTGTATCCCGAGACATCACTGTTGCTATTGCTCATACTGAGCCAAAGAGTTTCATCAAAATTGATATCCCTAAGTATTAAACTTGTGTGTTTTTTATTTAGGCCAGTAAGCAACCACCCAGAACACCCTAACAACTACCTAGCAACCACCCTGAACATGCTAGCAACTGCATAGAAACCTCTCAGAGAACCCTAGCAACCTCATAGCAATGCCCTGGTAAACATCCAAAATATGTCAACACCACTAGACATTTCTTTACAACACATAAAGATCCACTTATAACATTTATGTCATCCTGAGTGAAAAAGCGAACGCTAAGTACAAGAGTTACATATCTAATGGCTCTTTGAGGGCATGTCTGCTGCCAAGATCTTCCTCACCATGCATGATGGGAAACTTACTGTCAATCTCATCATATTACCAGCTCTCAAAACCACCTGAGTCAGCAGTACCACAGAGAAATGGAGAGAAAATGATTAGGACAATATTGTGAATGTGACACTTCTGACCGACCGGGATGGTTGGAGGCTATATAAGCTGTGATTGGTCGTCCTCTTGCTGTAATTAGTATTTTGAAGTTGGAGAAGAGGTTGAAAGTAAGTATTGATGTCTCCCTCGCCCTTGCTCTCTCTCTCTCCCTGGGTGTAAAAAAAGTATGAAGCGAAGCTTGCAGGCATTGACGCGAATGCAGCAAAATGATCATAAAGAGGAAATTAGCTGCAGGACACACACAAACACACACTGGAGGCAGATACACAAAGATGCATTACACCTACTGAGAAAAGTACTTCTATACTCGCAATACACTCATAATGTGACCGATCACACATTATTTGGGAAACTGTTCTACTAATATATTTGCTTTCAAAGAAATGTGTAAACGCAGGTCTAGGCCGAATCAAATTAACAAATGAGAAAAACACCACTCTATTTCTAGCTTCTGTTTAGGCTATTAAACCCTCGCAGCAGCTCATGATGTCATCTTATTTATGGATGTCATTAGGGGTAGAGGAGGGAAAAAGTTGCTATTTAAAAAAGATTAGGAGCCGGGACAGAGATGAATGTTTGCGGCTCTTTTTACGCACTGCAGGTTCTTACTCTATCATTTAACACACATACACAAGCAAGCAAGCGGTCTGCTCCAGTAGAGGGTGCGTGGGACAGACGAACCGCTATGGCTGCAGGTGAACTTCTCAGCCTATTTAAAAATAAATTATAAGTGAGGGGATGTCAGGGCATGAGGAAACAGGAAAAGGGCAGCCTAAGTGTGACCCGGCCTCCGCAGGAAGCTCAGAGGAGAGATGTACTGCATGAACTACATTCAGGGAAAAGCGCACAGGGACTTGTGCGGTTTTGTGAGAGTGCTTGTGTTTGTGAATGAACTGAGGAAAGACCTAATGCGCTTGAAGAGCCTTGCAAACACTTTACAATGCGAAATGGAGTCTAATGCTCGAGAGTGCAAAATGAAGACATTAGGCATCGTTGACCTCTGCTCGCTCACTCAACAGACAAACGCCACACTGCCAAATGGCCTGGCACAACATTAACATTAGCACGCTCTCCTGCCAAAAATATTAGCCTTGAGGAAGAATACACTGTCACAGGAAAACAATTAGAACTTGAAAAAATGCACTGACAAAAGCTTCGTAAATTCCTAAATCTGTATTTAGAAAATTTTAGGATTCAAACAGTGTAGAACCTAGAAAAGAAATATTTTATTTAACTCACTATTTTCTTTAATGATAAAATATATTTTCTATAAATTTTGAGAATAATGCATGTCTTTCTTGACATTGCTTTGAGATTTCCTTAAGATTATCCTATTTACATAAACATAACTATTTTATCTTTTTTACTTTGTGTCAAAAGTTGAAGTTTCTCAAGATTTTGCTGCAGTAAAAATTGATTCAGAAATTTTATTTGATTTATGAAAGTATTTTTTTGGCATTTGGAATATGCATTTGATTATAATGTAAAAGCAGTATCTTTGTTTTGGATTTCTTACTTTGGATGTGTGAACTTGTCCACCAGCGTGACTTTCTCTACTAGGTCTCCTCCGATACTGCGGACCAGGTCGTAGAAGTCGTTTTCTGTGTAACTATTGGTCGGCAGCCAGAAGGAGATGTCATTGAAGAGTGGAGGATACTTACTGAGAGCCTGTGATGAGGAGAGGAAGAGTTCATTTGTGTCAGGCGTGTGTAGTCACACAAAAATATGCAGCAAAAATGAGATTAACTAAGTTAATCTCCTATTTAATCACCTATTATCAGTAGTAAAATCATTTCAGTGCAAAACCTTGAGTGCTTTGGAAATTACAGTAATGTGATATAATGTTGCATTTATTGACAACAGTTTACCGTTTATTGTTCATGTCTTTTATTATATTACTCTTGTCATTGTTGTGCAAAGAAATACCACCTGAGTCACTGTGTTACTTTGATTTATTGTGTGTACAGTGAGTGTGTTCTACTTTTCTGCCTCTTTTTTTTGCTATAATAAATGTCTTTGCAATCCGTAAAAGTTATAAAAGTAAGTGCCATTTAGAATAACAAATAACACAAACTTTTTAGGCAATACAAAAATGTTGTAAACTATAAACCAATATTCTTTTAAGGGAAATTAGGTTAATTTTGTATTTTTATCATAGTTAATATGATGAAGTACACCTGTGATGATGTTGCTAGAACACATCACTGCCTCTATCTGACATTTTTGTCAAAATTGAGTTATAGACATATTCTTACTCTAATATAACTTATTGAAACTATTAAAAGTTTTTTTATTAAAAAAAATGCATTTT
>JAZGTK010016865.1:0-12532 GCA_036877625.1 Ambastaia sidthimunki
ACAATACGATTTATGACTTTATACAAATAAACTCTGCGGCTTTAACAAAAACTCAGTGTCACTTTAAAAAGGTGTTGAGGTTGGAATTAATATGCAAAATCAAATATCATTAAAACACAGCATGTGTAGTTATGATAAACACTGAAAACTGACCTCTAGCTGGAAAAATGCCCTGCGCAAGCGGGCACCTACTGACCCCGTTGTGCAACACACGCCGGGATATCAGAGCATCAACACAAACGCGTTAATACACGCAACGACTAATGCACAGCATTAATGACACCCAGTTTTGTTTCGTGCAAAAGAAAAACCGGGTTGTTTCGGCTTGTATGTGGCACACCACAGGAACAACTGCGCGGTGCACTTTCACCTACTTCCCCACCTGAAGCTATATTTACATTTACACTGCATGCAAATGTCAGACGAGTAAGTTTATTTGTGTTCTTACCTCGACGTCTCGAGGTAATCCGGACGATGTTGGTCGGTGTTTCAGGTTTGGAGACGCAACGCTTCGCCGCTTTAAGCTATGAATGAATGTTCATAAGGGTTATTTTGTTAGACACGCCCATCGCATTGACGCGACAGTTTTAACGCGCGTTACTTTACAGTCTCTGGGGGTGGGGGTGAAATAAAGACATGAAAATAAGTAAATCTTTGAAAAATATCTATTGCAAAGTTACAAATTGTCATTATTGGCCTTAGTTACAAATTGTCATTATTGATTATTATTATATTAATTAGCGGAATAAGTGGAATACAAGCGCAACCTGCCCACAAAACGTGCATAAATAGTCATAAGCATCATTTATAAAGTAATATGTTGAGAACTATTCTCCAGTACACGTGCATTTACATATAACTAATGTTATAAACCAAGAAACACTTATACTGCACAATTTTACCAATAACGCATGTTAAGACTAATATAAATATTTATAGTGTCAAAGAAACGTTTAATTTCCAGCCAGTAAACACACACTCTGATTAAATAACGCTATAAGTGGCTAAAGCTTTGGATAAAAGCTGTCAAATGTACATTTATACAGGCCTGTGATGCATTGGCTGGTAATGCTGATGAAAACACGAATTGTTTTTACTCGTGGCTAGAAACAGTCCCAAAGGCTTTAAAGCACTAGAGAGAAGCAAAGACAAATTAAAGTGGGATTGATACCATCCGTGTCCAGGTGGGAGCACAGCACAATACTGAATAAACAGAACAATTCATTTATAATCACAGATGTAACGGTTTAAATAAGGCCCAAATTATAGTGCATTTACCAGGAACCTCTATTCTCACTTTAATCAGACTACGTGTGTGTAGGAGATCTGCAATACCATCGTTTCAAAAGCATGCTAATAAAAGCCCACAAAACGTGTGTAGTATTTTAAGAAGTGCATAACTTTCTCGCTAGTTAGTGGTCAGCTAAGAAAAAACATTATCTCAAATTTACTGCTCTAGAAACACTGTCGTGTTATACGCATATGACCACAAGGTACATAAATAACACACAGTTAAAAATAAATTGTTTTCCTTGGTGCTAAAAACTGTTCAATAACAGGAACACGAGTACACTACACAGTACGCACAACAACATGCGCCCTTCAACGTCATGAGACCGTCGCGACCAATGAGGAGTCACAATACAGACGCTCGTTTTCGATTGGTCCACCTGCGTGCCCTGTGACAGCCGGTCGTCCAATGGAAGACGAGGATGGTGGGACGTGCCGTCGTACTTCGTCTGCTGGAAGCGTGAGCGCAGTGTGGACTGTAAACGTGGAGGTAAGTCCAATAAAAACATAATTCAGTCGCGATGGCATCTGTATAAAACTGTGATTTTATGCGGTCTGTGTGGTTTTAATGCGCTGTAACGACGTTTTTAATGCGGTTGTGACAGATTGCAGGCTGTCCATGTGTTGGGACATTTAAATGCCGTAGACAGATGTACAAAAACAAGCAATGCGACTGATTTAGTGTGTTATCGTTGATCACAAGATTTCTTCGTTTAAGGCTGTTTTTCTTTAGGCTGTGTTTCTTAAAACCACACAAGTGAACCAGAACACACATTTTATCTTACATTGACATCATTAAAATGTCAGTTTCAGACTATAACTCATACATGTTATTGTGATGAATACCAACGTGTCATATATGATTGACAGCTCAACTTGTCAGATACGTGCTTATTGTGAGAACTCCTAATACCATCATCACACCATCATTTCAAGCCACACTGATGATAGTCACACTGAGACATGATGAATGTTTTGTTTTGTTATAAGTATAATGTAATCGTGTTCAATTTAAATCAAGAGATTGTATTTTACATTTAATAAATAGGAGAAAGTATCACACATGCCTTTAACTGTGAGCTTGACATCTACCATTTTATCTTTGCAAAACAGCTGTGGAGAGAAAAATGGATAGAAAAAATGAAAAGAATGAAGCTAAAGGTATATGTTATGTTGTATGCAATAAATAATTATTACACTATATTACATAAAATAATAGCTTCTATTGTTTTTCTGCCATGTATAGGCAAAGCAGGAATTAAAATTTTACAGTCTGACAAACCAGAGACCTTTTTACAAGTCGAAAGGTAGGAAACAATATATTGGTTTGCCTTGAACAGCTAATGATACAAATTATTTACAAAATAAATAAAAGAATGTAACAACTGTAAAGTTTGTAAAGTTTTCATCATCACAATGATCTGTAAGTTTTTGTAAACTATGTAATCAATGATATAATTTCTCGATTGTTGGTTTTTCAGAGTACCAAATTTCAGCCTCCTGCCCAAGACAGTGAAGAGACGAGTTTATGCCCTGAAGAGGCTGCAGCTCCAGAGCGCCAACACAGAGGCAAAGTTCTACGATGAAGTGCATGAGCTGGAGAGAAAGTACGCCGCCCTCTACAAACCCATCTGTGACAAGGTCTGAAATTGTTTAGTGTAAAACCAAATTCTGTTTAAAAGTGTTTGACATATCACAGTTAAAACAGAGCTGAAAAACCTGAAACCTCAAAGCTTTTCAGGAAACTGTATATGTTCCATAAATTGACCACATGGACTAAAAATAGCTTCTGTTGCTGTCAGTGACATTTCCAGCACGACTGTTGACTGTCAAGCCCTGCATTTGCCTGTACAGTCATTGTTGAAGTGCTAAATTCAACCCCACCAGAACGAACAGCCGGCTGCGCTAACACAAGCTTAGCTATTTCCTTGGTTGGGGACATGACTTTATTACAGTGCATTTACAGAGAAATAGCGTTTCAAAAGTAGTTTATAAACTGAATTATCATTCTGGTAGAATTTAAGATATTTCCCACTTTTGTTTTGGTCAATCATATGTAATGGTCACATGGTCTTGTTGAGTGGGAGGTGGAAGAATTGAGTTGAGTGCATAAAACAGCAAATGTAGTCTGCACTTAAAATGATGATGTCATAATAATGTGACACAGAGACGAGAGATTGTGACCGGTGCTGTCGAACCCACGGATGAGGAATGTGAGTGGCAGAGCGACAGAGAGGAAGAGCAGCTTGCGGTACGGAAGTTAAATATGATTCCCTTGAGAAACGTTTTTAACGTGAAATACAGAAACAACGTAATACAAAACATTGCCGCCTGTGGAGGTTTGATTATGTGTTGCTAAGCGTCTGAATTTGAGACTTTTCTGGAGTGCTGGAATAAAGGTTGAATCATCTGCAGGAGGATTTGCAGAAGAAAGCAGCTCTGGAGGAAAAGCAAGCAGATTCCGACAGTGCTGTTGATCCAAAGGGAATCCCGGAATTCTGGCTAACCATCTTCAAACATGTGGATATGCTGGGAGAAATACTGCAGGTGAGACTTCTGAACAGTTTTAACAGTCTTAAATAATAGATTGGTGATGTTTTTTAAACAACTGTTATGTGTGAGGTCTGAATTTTTTCAAGGTTAAATTGTATTTTTTAAAGTCGTGTGTTATATTATCTCACAGAATCCTACTGGAGGTAAAACTGTGTTTTAAATAAAGGATTAATTCAGTCTCGTTTGTGGTTTGTTTAGGAACATGATGAGCCAATCCTAAAACACTTACAGGACATCACTGTAAAATTCTCTGAGCCCGGACAGCCAATGGTTTGTGCTTGAGTCACGGTTTACAGAAAACATCTATTTAAATCAACAGTCTAGATTTCACTGTTGTTTAAATGTTTGTGTAAAAACAGAGTTTCACGTTAGAGTTCCAGTTCGAGCCCAACAGCTACTTCAGTAACACGGTTCTCACTAAAGTCTACAAGATGAAGTCGGAGCCGGACACAGCAGATCCCTTTTCTTTCGAGGGGCCGGAGATTGTGGACTGTGAGGGGTGAGAGAGATTTCAAATAATTTAGCCGCCGTAGCAACTCCATAGAAACGCTCTAAAAACACCTAAACATAGCAACACCCTGACAACCACCTGCAACACCTAATATCATATGCATCTGGAATATCAGTGTTTGTTGATGCGTTTTGTTTCAGTTGTAAGATTGATTGGCATAAAGGAAAAGACGTGACAGTGAAGATCATCAAAAAAAAACAGAAGCACAAAGGCAGAGGAACCGTTCGCACAATCACCAAAGAAGTTCCACAGGATTCTTTCTTCAACTTCTTCAACCCTGTGAAAGGCAAGTGACACTAGTAACATCACTACAGAAAGACGCTTAACTTCATTTTAGACGCTTGGTTTTAACTTCCAAGGGAGGAATGGAAGGATTGAGACACACAGAGCGAGAACAGATTAAAATCTTGGATAGCAAACAAACACAAACAACAGTCTCGGTTTACTGTTATGAGGTGTGACGCAGACTGCATGATTGCGATCGTGTTGTTTGAACGTTATTATTAGGACTTAAGGGGATTAAGATGTCTTTTGAAATGGTCTTAAAACATCTCAACGTCCTTGTTTCTTCATGACACATGATTGTGTCACGAAAAGCCATCAGAAATTTTAAATCTGATTTGTTATCCGCTCAGTTACTTGATGGATATCAGACAAAAACCTTTTATGATTAGTACTTTGACATTTGAGCTTGTGAAATTTGTCATTTTGTGTGTGATTTAGGAAACTTTATGAGCAGCAGGGGGCCTCAAACACTCATGTTTCCACTTGCCAATAACTGTATCCGTCTGAGACACATTTTTATCTTCCTCTAGGGGGCGCCTGGGGGTCAAATCTTTTTATTGGATTAGATTGAGTACACAAACCTATTTAATGGCCAAAGATTTTAATGTTATTTAACATGGATTTGAAGTGATTAACTTATTTTATTTGGAGAAACAAAAGGTTGCTTATGGAGCTGTAAAAAGTTTAAAGTGTACGTTTAAAGGAAAGGTCATAAAATGTTAATGAGGTTAATGACCTGTGTTCTGATTGGCTGATTGTTGAGGGGCGTGTGATGTGTCACTGATTTAACCTGTCAAAACACATTTACAGCTTCACCCAGATCACTGAAACACACATTCAGCTGTTATCATAACTTTCCCTGGTTCTTAAAAGACGACTTTTCACTATGTGCTGCTTCAGTCTTTAACACTGACCTCAGATCAGTTTGTGAACTCAATGGCAGCAGTCCATCCTCACAAAACAATTATTTTCAACGGTTGACACGATTCACTTCAATTTATTTGTGTATTACAACACCTGCGTATTGTGTTTACTGACTTTTTAAAATAATTAAAACTGATGTATATGAATGGAAAGAATAAATCAAGTTTAAATGGGTTCATTTAACCATGTATTAGGGACAAATTTTGTACTCAAAAGTCAGTAAACCTGGCAGATATGAGCAAACCTCCTTTTTGTAAAAACTCAAAGATACAGTAAATAAAGTTTTTCAGTTGGGTTGGGTTATAGTGTTTATAACTAGCTGTGAATAAGTCTATGGAGTGAAGTGTGTGTGTTTTCCTCCTGTAGAGGAATTTCAGTTGACTTCATATCTTTTACCGTCACATCGCTGTATCTTCTGTGTTTGCTGAATTGAATACCTCACATTTTTAAAAAGCCGCATTGTAGCTTTTCTCGTTTAACACTTTCATAGCCGATGACAGAAGGAATGTTGCTGTGCTTGCATGCAGATTGTGGGAAAGTGGGTCTCTAGCGGTTAAAAGCTGCGTCACCGGCGTCATTTATCTGTAACCGCGGTGATTTCCACATTCCCTTCTTAGGTGTGTCGCTCGGCTCTAAATGCTAGTGATGGGGCAGACCAGCCATCACTGAGTGATGTCATGTTTCATATTTGTATGAATGACTGAGGTGATGTCTCCTTCAGGCCTGACTTTGATCAAGTTCTTAGAAAGAAAGAAAGAGAGAAAAAAAGGGATGTGATTAATGTAAGACTGTGTATGCATAATAGTGATGGAGGTTGTGAAAATGTGTTTAACTTTCATGAAAGTTATAATTTTACAAGATGAATAATCACAACAGTTCTAAAAATAGACTCTCTTCTTTACATAAAATGTTACCTGGAAAAAACGTTTACGAGATTCATCCATATGTAAACTGTGTATCATTCTTATGTTAATAACTTTTATTTGTCTTTTTTTTTCTAGCGTCAGTGGATGGAATGGTAAGTGAGTTTTTGTGTGTTTGTAAACATCTGAATCATCAGTACAGAGTCTGGCAGCTGCTCACACAAACACACAACACAAACCTAAACTCTGAGCTTACAAAACACGTCACAAACAAGAAACACGCGTGTAGTTCTTGCGTCAGTAACCGTAAACCTGTCATACAGTAACATGATAACAGTTTTGAATGTGATGCAGTAGTTTTGCAACAGAACGTTTTGATCCCGTAATTCCAAAATGAGTCGCAGTGAATTTTACTGTGTATGTACGTGTCCAGGATGAAGATTTGGACTTCAGTCTAGCGACAGACTTTGAGATGGGACATTTCTTCAGAGAGAGGATCATTCCCAGAGCCGTGCTGTATTTCACAGGAGAAGCTCTGGAAGATGATGAGAGTGTATGTTTTCTCTCTTTACCGTATAACGTGAAAACTGGCTTAACAAAACGCTGTATTCATGTTTATCAGGATGATACTCACACATACCGTCATGTGTCTGACTAATAATTGTGTGCTAAATAATTTTTCTTGAATAATTTGATCACATCACATGGCCACTTTTGCCATAAAGTAAAATACAGTAACGATTTTATACCCAAGTTTACACTCAAGCATGTGCAATACATTAGTAATATGTACCTGTGGTGAACTATCACGATTGTGTAATAAGTGATTGTGATGTTGTTTTGCTACAGTTTGATGAGGAGGATCTTGAAGAGGGAGAAGAAGAGGTGAGAGTTCATTATCACAATACAGTCAAAATTATAAACAGAAAGACCCAAAATTGTTATAACAGTTACAGACAAAGAAATATTATGTCTCTTTCAGGACCTGGATGAGGAAGAGGACGAGGGAGATTTTGACCCTACGGTGAGTTTCAATCTTCTGTATATTTGTCATGTGTTTCCTCAGCTGTGAATTCATTTGAATGAGCATCGAGTATAAAATCCTGATTGACAGAAATCAGCATGTGTGGATGAGATAATCAGTAGCTCTGGGTGTGATTGAGCGTGTCTGGACTGAAGTCATTAATATGTGTGATGATCGGTGGCATGTCTGACATAAATCTGTGTTGTCCACTTTCTCTTTGTCCCTGTTTCAGGCTTAATTCATTTCTTCATGCGTTTCTAGGTAAGAGAAACCAGATGAATTGTGGTCTTTTTTCCTGTCATTTCTCACTCTCTCCGCTTTCACTCCTTTGTCTTTTCACACAGGAGCCGCACTAGATTTAATTTGACCGTAAAGATCAAAGTAATTTGTTTAAAAGTGCCAGAAAACCACATTCACGTTTGAAAACGCAGATCTGGAGTTTGATATATATGTGAATCGCAGTCCGGTTTTGTAATTAGTGTGAACGCAATCCAGAAGTGAACTGCTATTAATTTAGTAGATTTTGCCTTGTAGTTAAACCAAAAAGTAACAACCATAGTTTTAATTTTAAGCTGTTTACTATTGATTTGGCAAATGCATCACCGTTTTAAACGACACAGACTTGTGAAAAAAACAGACAAAGATTTATAGTAATTTAATCTAATTTGGTTTGAGGCTTTCAGTGTGAAAATGATGTTGTAGTGTGTCCTGGGAATTTAAGACTAACTCTTTCCGTTCACTCTCACTTATTCAATCATGAAACTGAAGTTATAAAACACTTTTTTGCACATTGATAAAATGTGAGGTGTGTCATTTCTGCTTCACTAATGGCACCGAGCAGAGCTGCATTGTTTGTAACAATTGTTTTCCAAGTAATTTTAGACACTCCCTCCATCTACCATTGGTCAGACAAACGGATAGCTCCGCCCCAAACTCGAAACATTAATTGGGTCATTATTTACTCACCCTGTCTTTCCAAGTCAATGCTGTTATATTTTCATAAACACAAAAGTTGAGCACAATGATATTTATGTTTACTGTGGCATTTGAACATGTAATTACGTTTAGTTGCACAGAAAATACATGTGGTACTTTTAAACAGTATTTATTATAAACTAGTAAATTATTACATCCTGCCTCCCGGTGCCTGACAATCTGTTTTTCTGTCTATATCTCTCGCTCTCCTCACAGAAGAATCCTCCTTCTGCAGAATGTAAACAGCAGTAAGAATCGCCAGCAGACATCACGGCACAGCTCAGCTGCCTGTGACAATAAAGCCGATGTGGATACCGGCCTAACCTCCTCGTGGATTTGCCAGACTCTGAACTAATGCAATAGGAAACCAATCGCTGTTTAGAAATGCATGTTCTGCTGTTTTGTTTACAGACAGATGTTTAGTGTCCTCATAAGTCATGTGAACTTTACTGTGCCCCAGAATTTAGTCCACAACATGGGAAAACATAAATAACTATTTTTTGGACTAGGACGACTTTTATATTCAGAATGTTTGCAGTGTGTACATGCAAACTAGCAAAGATGTCACATGTTTTGAATTCCATGCATAACTTATTTACTTAAGTTATTTTCATAACTTTTATTTGCAAGTAGAATCTCAGACACACCCAGATGATCTCGAGTTTCAGCCGTTAGTTCGCTGTAGCATCACTCAGGGTTTTTTGCAGAACAGAGTCTAAACTTCTAAACACAGATAACTTTAACACAGCTGAATTGTTGTTGCAGTATATTTATCAAGTGTTGGTGGGTTTGGGGTGGGTGTTGCTAGTTCTGCTCACTGGTAGCTAAACGATGTGGATTGTGGTAAGAGTATAGCTGTAACTTGTCACCAGGGTTGGGCTTCATCGAATTCCCGACCCTGCGTGTAACGCATAACCGTGCCATGACCTCTGATGTGATATTTCAATCACATTTTATTTCGCCGTGTGATTATATATTGAGTTACTTGCATTCACGAACAGAATTGAATAAAATACAGTATTAGGAATGATGGCCAGCAGATCTTAAAGCCATCACAGGTTTAATCCTTATCTGCAACTTGATGGTTTAATGCTGCATTGATTCCATTTTGTATAAAATAGACAAAATATTCTATTAAATGTTGTACGATATGATTTCACAGACTGTTTTATTTGTGCTGTTTTCTAATGCAGTCTTTACTTATGAATGACATCTCAAATCATGTGGCTTGTATAGGATGTTTGCTCTATTATTTGTCCTGCTAAATAAATACACAGGCACTTACATTTAAGCATGACTTGAGCCATATTAAATAACCAGAAGATCATTGACTTGATTTATGTGATTTGGACCAATAAGCAGCCATCCAGAACACTTTAGCAACTGCATAGCAACACTTTGGCAACCACCTAGCCATGGTGAACTCCACTCTAAAACTGCCACGATTATTGTGCTTGTTATGCTTGAAATGATCATGGATCGCTATAATTACTTTGTGGCCATAATTAGTTGGAAATTCGAGTGGAAAACTGATTCCCACCAAACCAGATTCCAGAAACGTTCAGCTATGTGTGGAATTCAAACACTGAAGGCTCTGGTTCAGCGAACATGAACTCTACTCGACCAACATGGACTGAGGCAGCTTTGTGTGAAATTCTTTGCCGCATTTTCTCTGTACTTTCTCAAGTGTGTCATCTGATGGTCGGAATGCCATGAGACGGCATCGCTTCTGTGGGATATCACTCCCACTTTCACACCTCTTCTTCTGGTTTATATCAACAGTTCTGGGATGTTGCGTTATCTCCAAATCTCGCTATGCTTCGCTGTGGTATGAGCTCAATTCATCAGTACGGTTGGCTGCTGTTTTTTTATGGTTGTGGAACGGTTGGAATTACATTACTGTCATTCTGGCTACTTAACAATGTAATGAAAGCAGTTTCAATTTTAACATCCCCACAGTTCAAAATGCCATTTCTGATTAGATTTGTTTTACAGTTTTTACACAGAAACTATGTGGGTGTGAATTTGCTCCCACCCTCTTAATTTCAACTTCATTTTGTGCCATATTCTCAACACAGAGTGTTGTGTCCCGTCTCTCAAATAACAGCTGTATTGCAGTACAGTTTACAATACAGCATTAAACTAAACCACTAAACTACACTAAACTTACTGTAGTTAAATCAGCTGAGATCTGGCCAATTAATTTACTGTAAATGACTAGAAGCATAAAATATTTGCACCAAACACACACAGTTAATGACTCACCTAAAGTCACTTCCAGGGAAACATACAAAGTTCAAACAAGGATATGAGCATTTACTGACTCAACCATGAGTTGGTTATTTTGTTAGCTCATGCATAAGAATGTCTGTTTTGATTTTTTACAAATTCTCAGGCTGAAATGATACATGAAGAGCAGTTGCTTGCTTGTCAACACTGTTAGTGTTACTAAGCAAAATACAATATGATGCTTAATCAGGGATTAACAAAGGTGAGAATGATCTCATTAACCGTCTGCTTCACTCCTCACCAGCCCAGATAATGTAGTTACTAATTCCTGTTTATTTAACCACCTGCAGTGCTCAGTGTCACTCTTTGTTATGTGAAATGATTTTAAAGCGTGTCTGGTTTGTATAACAAATAAAAATATAATATAATAAAAATGCTCTAGTTATGTTTTCTCATCTAGTTAGAAATTGGTTTTCCACTAGGTTACGACTAGTTAGGATGGATTGAAACTGTTGGATAGTAGAGACAATTTAAAAGTGGCATTAAAAATGCTTTTAGTATATAATAGTAATCGAAACAAACAATTCTTTGATTCTTTGAATAGAGTTTGTAAAGTGTTTAAAAAATGTGGCAACATAGCAACTGTTTCTGCTTCTTAATAACGGCTTGAAAGTGGTTTATCCAATCAGAATTTAGGGTCACAACTATCTGTTTTATAATGAAAAGATTTGTCTATTGTTATGATTTGAAACAAGTTCAACTTATAAAAAACCTGTCGAGGCAGTTTGTATAATCACAACGATTGTGCAATGAGCATTTACATAAAGATAATTACTCTGATACAGTAAATAATGCATCTGTATTCTCTATTGAAATGGATTAACTTTGTTTTGAAAACAGAACTGCCTTCATACGGTACTTTAGAATTATTATATAACAAGGTTAAGTCAAATCTACAGTCTTCCATAAGTGTTCACAACACATTTATTGCAGAGAAAAGCTCTGTTTCAAAGTCAATTTCATTTCTTGACCTTGTCAGGTCACCCAATGCCTCATTTCTCAATGGTTTCTCATGCCTCTTTTGGACCCGAACACCATTTGTTATTTTTCCCACGATATGGTAACACTTGCTCTTGGCTTATCAGAACAATGCTTCACATAACTGTGAGGACTCAAACAAACAGCAACCAAAGCAGGTAAAGACACACTTCTGTGAGATGATACAGTTATGTAGTTATGCAACAGTGGCTTGAGTCCTTAAATCTGAGTAATTTAGGAAACAAATTAAGTGAAATCTCACAAGGTGGAGACAGATGACAGTATGAATCATAATTCACTGAAATAATTCACACTGAAACAGACTCGACTGTCTGAACCAGATTCTGCAAGAAATCCAACCCAACGCTCTCTGTTGTAATCTATCAGGCCGCAAGGAATTCTGGGAAAAGCTTCTGGTTGTTTGGAAACTGACTCACAATGCAACTTGCCGAAATGTATTTCTTCCAAACCAGTCTAAACTTCCGTCCACAGAACCCAACCATCAGCCCACTCACGTACTCACCAGAAACATTATGTTTTGACTTCCCACATGTAACAGATTCAAAGCCAAATATGCTCTACAACAACTACGTACGATATCGGAGGACAAAACACCCTTTTCATAACATCAGATTGGATAATAAACCAGAAAAATGCATCTGTAAGACATACATTTCTCATCTGATCTAAAATCAGATCCGGTTAGGATGGTTTACAGTATTTACAGTAGGAGTGTGTATAACTGATCTGTCAGTCTTTGTTTGTTGTGTCTCCGCCTCCTGTAATTAACTGTGAGTCATATGACCGACATAATGATGATTATTACAAAACACAATCACA
>JAZGTK010016866.1:0-12532 GCA_036877625.1 Ambastaia sidthimunki
GCATTTAGCATGAGGTAGAATGGCGGTTCGGTGGTCGTATGGTCACTAACAGCTAGAAGACAAGATAACTACCACTAAAGCAATGGGTCGTGAAATTAATCTGATTCATAAAATGAAGATGATTCGAATGGAACTTCAGATGGGTTGAGATGTAATTTACACGTCTTATTTAATAATGTCAATATATAATTGTGATTGATATGTCTACATAGACGCAGTGAGCCTGAAGCACTTTAAACACAGCAGAAGAAGTTATCTTATGCACAAACACTCTCTCTTTCTCTCTTATTCACAAACATTAAGTGTGGCATGACCACACTAGGCTGACTGGAGTCGCTGGGTTGGCTGGTGGTTTGAGGGTTGTGGGTTTTAACTCAATACAGACCCCCACCCCCATTCCTCAGATCTTATAGACCACAGAGAGCGAGAGCGAGAGAGAGAGAGAGAGAGAGGGAGAGAGCAAAATTGTCCATATTTACATGGCATCCATAACAAAACATCCAGCTTATTATTCATTCTATTTGTAGATACTGTAATAATAGCAAAACTAATCTTAGCTAAATAGAAACATTCTCTAAACATTGGGTAACATTTTCTATAAGTTATCTCATAGTTATCGAAAATGTTTTTGCAGTAACATTAGTAGAACATTTTTAATGCTATGTATGATATATAAAACATATTATTTTTAAGTTAGTAGTGATGTTACAGTTAGAATTCTGTTGTTACAGAATTAACAAAAATGTTTGAATACTGTTTTCAAAACCAAGCAACCTAATACAATCACTAAAAAAAAAGACATTTTAAACATTCCTAGACCATTCAAAATAACATTTTTAACATTTTTGTTACCAAATGGAACTTCAGTAAAATTTTGTTTCCATAAAAGTATATCTATTTATTCAGTCTTGCTTAACTTCATATGAAATGAGTTTAGAAAATGTTCTTACACATAATTCATTGCTTAAAAACCAGAACTGCGGAACAATTAAATGGGTGTGTCTGTGTGCTTACTGGTTGATGTTGTGCTGTTATCAGAAATCTGTCCAGACCCATACCAGACAAAAGAAACCACAAAACTCTCACTAGTGACTAATCTTCACACCAGTATCAGAGAGAGAGAGAGAGAGAGAGAGAGAGAGAAAGATCGAGATAGAGAGACTAACATTTTCTTCAGATGTGGTGAATGCTTGGGTTGTTTCTGATGGTTAACAGTCTGATTCATAAGCTCTGTGTGTGTGTGTGTGTGTGTGTGTGTGTGTGTGTGTGAATTCTGTGTTAAACGTGTGGTGAGGACAAGACCAGGGCTGTTGAAGGGGCCCTGAGACAAGAGGTCATCATGTAATTTGTAACTTTTTTCTGAATACTAGCAAACAAATTATAGTTGCAAATATAATGATAGTCACAAAAGCACCCATCTATAAAATTTTGTCCTGGGCCCTCATTTAATTCAATTGACAGCAGTGATATGGGTATAATCCCATCTAACAATTTAATGTTGTAAGAATGTTTCCCTAATGTTTCCATTAGTTAACAAAATGTTAAAGTTATAGGGACTTTCAAAATGTCTAGCTTTTTTAGACATTATATTAACATTATTGCCTGGTTATAAGAACATTATTCAAACTTTTAATTCTATGTTTTTAAAACATTCCATTAACAATTTAAGAATTATGTTTTTGATATATAATATATAATGTTAAAAATTCTATTATTGTTACTGCAAGAACTTTTTTGATAACAAAGAACTTTTAGAGAACGTTAGCCAACGTTCTGAGAATGGCTCCTGTTATCTGGTAGTAAAATCCTTTTACCTGTTTGGCCTTTGATTTTGTTATGGTGTCTGAAATGGGCTTCTTTTTCTCCCTCACTGCGCTTTTGGCAAACAGCTCCACAAATTCATTAAAGTCTACTGATGGCTCTTGAACCTTCTCCCATACCAGAGCACTTTTGGCATCCCTGTGGTCAAGAAAAATAAAAGAATATTATTTTCCTTTTTCATATGTGTGATCATAATTAAGCCTCAGCTTAATTTAAATGAAGGGAAACATAAACATTCAACATATACACTGAAAATATGTGTAGCATTTAATCAATGAGGCATGTGATTACTTTTTGGTATGTAGCTGTATCCTGGTCCAGTAAAGTGGTTTCATGGGTCGTGGAGGCTCAACAACAGCCTTCAGGGGGTCAGGCTCCTGAGACATGCCTGGTGGCACTAATCCCATGAAGGGTGGAGGGGGACCGCAGGGTGGTGGAGGCCCGAAACCAGGAGGGGGAGGGGGTGGTGGAGGTCCACAACCAGGAGGTGGAGGAGGAGGTGGTGGAGCCATTCCTGGAAGTGGAGGAGGGGGCGGTGCCATACCTGGGAATGGAGGAGGAGGGGGTGGGGGCATACCTGGAAGTGGAGGTGGAGGGGGTGGAGCCCTACCTGGGAGAGGAGGAGGAGGTGGGGCCACACCTGGAAGTGGAGGAGGTGGTGGAGGCGGAGGTATTGATACACCTAAAACTGAAGGCGGCGGTTGTGACTGTAGTGTGGAAACTGAAGATACACCTGAAACAACAGGTATTGGAGATGCAGGGACTTCCTGTTTTAGTCTTTGGCAGCTACAGTTATAGGGGAGTCCTGTTGGTGAAGTGGCATTGTCACTTAATTTGGGAGTCTGTGATTGGTTTGATAAAGGCACAGGATACTTAAAGGCTTCCTCAACGGGTGAGGTCTGAATGGCTTTCACATGCTGGTAAACTCGTTCGTTTACTTTATTCTGTGAATGTTTGATAGTTTGATATAAACCAGCCACTTGTCCATCCCTTGTTCCAATCGCTGTACTGTCCAAACATTTATTCTGTTTTTCCATATCCGATATTTTCACAAGTAATTCTTCAATCGTTCTCTCAAGCTCCTGAATGGAAACAGAACTCCCTTCCGGAACAACCTCAGATTGCCCTCTGGATCCATCCTGCGGAGAGCGGAGGACCAGGACACAGAAAAGAGAGATTTTACATCCTTAAAAAGAAACAGCAGCATAGAATGAAAAACACAGACACCTCCTGTCAAGTTAACGTTACATACGACTGCTCTGCCATGAGTTAGTGCCTTGTTTTAGCGGATGTTAGTTTCTCCTTAGAGACTTGACTCACTTTTCTGAGGAATGGTATGTGTGTGTTTGTGAGTAAGGGTCTGTGTTTCCTAATAACACAGGCCAGGCACGCATGTGGCATCCCACAAGTCAATTAAAGCACTTTGGCTGATCGACAAAATGCTGTGCAGCTTCCCGGATGAGGGGTAAAGAACAAGGCCAAGGAAATTAATGCACTACCACAGACAACGTGTAAAAATTAACACACTAGGGATGTACAGTCCTACACACACACAACAGAAACAAACACAAACGTCAACACACACATACACATACGATCTGGAAACGAGGGTCAAGGAAGTCCAACGAGTCTAGACTCCAGAAGTCGTCTCTTAGGAGTCCTAAAAGACGAGCCGCAGAGTCTCTGGGAATGAGGAGGGAATGTTTGAGCCTTTCTATTACACAGCTTCAAACGGCTTCAAAGACCATGTGTGGGTGTGTGTGTGACTGGCTGAGGGGGGGTTACGGACAACATATCACACACATGGAATCTGGTAACATGTTGAGGACCCTGTCTGATTGAAATGGGTTTGGAAAGACGCTTTCATTCACAAAACTCTTCTTCAGCCAGGCACAAAGATGTTTGGAAGGTTTTGGCTCCAGAACTTCCAAACCTCAGGAATTCTAGAATCATTAGAAGCCAAAAGAACTTGCTTCATGTAACTTTATATGATCACATGTGTACCGTGCATGATGTGTGTTGAGTACTACATATATTTTAATAAAATAGCCATAGTCATCATGACAGAACCACTAGGGGGCAGTAAAACCAGTTCCTTATTGTGAAATGTGCTTTCTAAATCACATTTATAACAAAACCATTTTCGTAATATATAAATAAAGACTAAACATTAAGATGCTATGTGCCAGATTTGACTGGAAAGCAAGGTTCAATTGTCACAGCTTAATATGATGGATCCTATAAAACTATGACATGCACTGTGGCTGCTGGACAGATGTTTAGTTCAGGGAAGATGTTGTAGGGATGCTGTTTACAGACGGTTGCCTAGTAATCCTGATGAGACACACAGATTGTGAGGTGGTAAGAAGGGTATTGTTTCCAAATGGCAGATTTGTGAAAATAGTTCAGATGAAAATGTTATACAAACACACACACACACACACACACACACTCAAAAACTGACACTGACAAAATTAAAACTGCAGGGACCAACATCTGCAACACAACATATGTTGGCTAACATTCTCTAAAAGTTCTTATCAAAGATGCAAAAGAAGTTATTTAAACTTTTTTCAATGTTATAAATCAAAAATGTTACTCAAGTATTTAGTGGAATGTTTCAAAAATGTTACAGAATAAATGTCTGAATAACATTCTTTTAACCAAGCAATAACGTTTATACGTCTACAAAATGGACATTTTTAACATTCCTAGGGTTTCAAAACAACATTTTGTACTTGGACGGAAATGTTAGGGAAAAGTTCTTATAATGTGAAATTGTTAACTGGGAATCATGAGAAAATTGTAGCATGTATATAAAGCCATAACTGAGTGCATACGCATACTCGCACCTGTGCCACAGAAGAGGCCGGAGGCCACGGTGTTTGCAACCGTCCAGGTGTCCTGACGTCATGGTGACCCATTGGAGCCCAGGTATACAGCTGCTCTGTCTGTAAGATTGACAAGTACAATGTGTTTTTTAAATACTTACAAGCCTCTAAAATTAGCCCTGTATTCCCCAAATAAGCAATTCTATTTTGACAGCAAGAAATAATACGATATGTGCCTGTCTGGCGCCCTCTGCTGGTACACTAGAAGAAAAACAAGCTGTTAATGCCACTGGCCAGTGCAGAAAGACACTGCGTGACATTTGTTTTGCTGACACGTCCAGCATGTTCAGACATCCAGAATGAAAGGCTCTTGCAAGGCTGTCCATTCACATCAGTGAGGGTTTGTGTGGGCAAGTAGTGAACGTGTCATTCGATCAATAAGCGGCGCAGTGTTGCACTGCGTGACAGGGACACCAACTATCCTCACAGCCGCATCTATAAATTACTCGCCCTGTCAATCATAAATCTGCCACTGCGAAAACTACAAACACTCCTGCCCTGAAACCCGTGTTTCTGTTAAAACATGGCTGCTGGCTAAAACACAACCATTTCATGCAGTTTATTATAGGGCGGAATACTCGACACTAATTGGTTAGTTTAATCATTAATTGGCTTGTTATTCCTCGAATAGGCTACGTGCCATTTTAATGTTTCAAGCTATAAAATGTTATAAAATAATACAATATTTTTTAGAAAACCAAAATTAAGATGGCAGAATGCAAGATGGCATTTAATGATCTACTTAATTATACAAAAATAAATTAGAAAAAGAACAAAAAAGTAAATTAGTAAACAAATAGAATAAAAATGGGAAAAAACGCACAGCCTCAGAGAAAAAAGTCAGACACAAAAATAGCCATATTAATATTATAATACATTATATTTATCAATTAAATTCCAGCTTTTTAGTGTTGGCACCAAATAATTCTTACAGACAACAAATGGAGAAAATAAAACAGCGTAAGTTTAGCATATGAATGTATTTTTTAATCAACATTTGATTTTTTTAATCAACATTTGTGTCTAGTGACCCAACACGAAACAAACTGTCTCTTTACGTAACAGTGCGATAGAAACAAACAATAGCACAAACTGAAGCAACACTTCTAACAATAGCGAGATTCAGTATTAATTCTACCATGTTGCTCTCCTCCTGAAATCACAGCCAATGAAATCACAGTATTAAGTCATATTCTGCCGTCTCTTAGGACAACAGCGTTATTGTGCTGTTATTTTAGTCACTGAGTCAACTGAGTGTTAATGTGGAGCACAAGATCTTCTGATGTATCTACTCACTTCTCCAGAATAATAACCAGCTATAAACACACATCAGTTTCAGACTGAAAAAATGGTGATTATGGCAATTGGAAAGGTGTTAAACAGGCCATAACTGACTATATTAAAATATATTCCATTAAAGAGTAAAGAATTAAAAAGATATGATGCAGATATAATATATAATGCAAACATTTAAACTACCTGTACTTTGTTAATAATGTTTGTTAAAATGTTAATATATTATATATGCTATAATTATATAAAATATATTACATTTATTTTATATAAAAATGTATATGTAACACATTTTTTAAAAAAGCAATAGGGTGCCAAAATATACCATATCTGTGGCTAATAGTGCAGAAAGCTATATTTTCTGGATTCAATTTTGCAAATGCTGCCTAATAAGAATTGTGTGGTTCTTCAGCAGATAATCATTAAAACAGCCCGTCTCATTTACATGATCACACAATAAGATGAAGAGCTCTAATTTTCATTGCCATTAGGAGATCTTATGGTCTGTTTGGCTGCCAGCCCGACTGGGCCACACTGAAGCTCACATCTGCCTGATGAATATGTTTAACAGAACAAACTAAGGGCAATAAAGACATAAAAGGATCCATAGACAGATGGAAAGATGTACAGATATATAGATAGATGAAATTGTATGGAATCAGATTCTCTGTAATCCCAGCTAACATAGAATGTTCTCAGAACGTTGGCTAACGTTCTCTCAAAGTTATCACAAATGTTCTTGCAGTAACATTAGTAGGATGTTTTTTTTACATTATACATCATATCAAAGCTGCTGTTCTTATATTGTTAGTGGAACTTTTGAAAACTTTATGGAATTAAAAAAACAACATTATAACCAATGTCTAAAAAAACTGGACATTTTACACGTTCCTTGAACTTTTAAAATAACAATTTTAACATTTTTGTTACTTAATGGAAACGTAAGGGAAACATTCTTACAACCTAAAACTGTTAGCTGGGATGTGTCTTTGTAAGAGCATAGAGCAGCAACACTGGGCATGTGACCCGTCTTATGTAACCTGGTCAGCAGATGGCTTATACATGCAGATGTGTTCATGAGTGTGTATGAGCACTAGATTTTATGCATGTCTGCATGTGTTTATGCATGTCTGTGTACGTGTGCAATATTTGTGCACACATCACAAATGCTGAAACAGAAAAATTTGTGCACAGTTGTGAAGGGTGTTACAGAAGCAGTGTGTTAAATGTTTCAGACACAAATCTGTTCAGACACAAATAAGCTTTGGCAGGCGGAGCCAAAGGGTAACAAGAATGAGAGATAGAGAGATAGAGAGGGAGAGAGAGAGAGAGAGAGAGAGAGTGAGATTAGATCTCATAAAGTGCAGGTCACACAGACTGGCCAAGCATGAGAACATAACATTCTGTATCTGTCACATTATAATGCTCAAATGAGTATCCCAGCATGCCTTGTGTTTCAAAGCAGAGCAAACTAACAAATCTATTCTCAGAATTGCTCAATGTCACTCTTAAGAAACAACATTAATTATGTGAATCTTTTCCTCTGTATCGACCAACTACAGTATTATAGACAGTTACCCGCTGAGATCCTCACATCTGTTCAGACAGAATCCTGACTGTGGGCTGTTCAGTGAAGTGTTATAAAATGTGAGAAATCTGGCACGTTTTTAGTAACACTCATCAACAGCTTCACTGTCTCCTCCTTCATTAATTCAGTGCCGAATTCGCCTGAGCCCACCGTTCTGACACGCTTCACCAAAACACTCCACTTCATGCACAGCTAACAGGGAACGTTCTTAGCTCGTTGGCTAACATTCTCTAAAAGTTCTCTCAAAGTTCTCTCAAAGTCCTCTCAAAGTCTTCTCAAAGTTATTTAAAAAAATCTTTTAAGGTAATGTTATTAGAATGTTTTGTTAACGTTATATATCACATCAAAACATTATTCTTAAGTTGTTAGTAGAACATTTTCAAAATGTACAGAACTTAAAAAATGTTCGAATAATGTTTTTAAGCAATAACGTTAACAGAACGTCTAACAAAATTGATGTTTTAAACATTCCTAGAACTTTAAAAAAATAATAATATTTAACGTTTTTGTCACTAATGAAAACGTTAGTGAAATGTTCCTGCAACCAATTGTAAACGGGGTATATAGTCAAAATCATCATATTGGAAGTTCAACAGTAGACTTGCTAAAAAATGTTTGAGTGAACGATTTCTTTCATTTTAATAACCTTTGATTAAAATGTTACTCTTACAGACAAACATAATTTTGAATGACATATATGTGAGAAGTCACTGGTCTACAGTCAAGGTACTGGCCTGAAAAGACTCACTGCACTCATTTGCTACTCTGTGAGAATTCAAGATGACTTGATGTGAATTATTCAGCTGTCACTTCAAGTGGGTCAGATGGACAGCGTGATTTTTATATGCCGGTCTGTGCCTTGCTTACTGTATTGGCAACAAGATAAATGCACATATCAAAAGAACATACAGCTAACCTAATACAAACAATACCAAAGAAATTAAGGTTTCAATACTAAAATGTGAAAGAAAAATAGAATGTCTCCAAAAGTGAAAGAATCGGTTAGCCATACGTTGAAAGTGGGCTTGTCTGTGACATCACTTCCTGTGGGCGGTTCCCTGAGGCAATCGCTTAAGGGCTGTAAAACTCCCAGAGCCAAGAGACGGGAACAGAATCTCTCAACTTCCTGTGCACCACTGTCATCTTCAGTACAACCCCAGTGCGTAAAACATCTCTCCTGCAGAGAGCCACCTGCAAGACAGGAAAACTGTTAAATAATACGGAAGACCAGATCATGGAATGTCACCATTTCAAGAATTGTAGGATTAAACTAGGAATATAAAAATCAAAGTGGAAATAGAGGACTTCCGGGGTTCATTATTGATTTCAGTAATATTTCAAATCTGAATAAACTAAAGCCATTTTATTTGAACTGAGTATTTGTGTGCATTTTAAACAGAAATAACTCCTCTACCCAGAGCATAAACATACAATTTATTTATTACATTTATTTATTATTTATTAAATTTCATTTATCAGGTCGACACAAACTCAATATCTCACCCTGAAGTCCTCCATCACTCACCGAGGGGCCGATTTCTGTGCTGCATCAATGAACATTAAAAAATATTTTCTTTGTCCACCTGTACAAAACATGGCTTTCCTGTTACTTTAGTATGAGCCATGTATTGGTTACAGTTCAGGTTATACAGAAAACATACAGAAGCTATACGGTTCAGTGGTTTAATTATCATAAATAAAATGTAAATTCCAGATTCTGATTCATGTTTGTTAAATAAAAATATTAAAGAATGAAGCATGTCTGAATATAGCGGCCAATTTTTTTCCAGCTCTGTCCTGAGGTCTGTGATGTTCCGGAAAGAGTAAAGACCTAAAGCACTGTACTGTGCTAACATCAGCCTGTAGGTACAAACCAGAAAACATAGGAGGAGGATTACACATCCAGGAGGATTTCCTGTCTAGATGTTTCTCTCTTTATCTCATAATGTTCCTCTATATCTGACCTGTCCTCCTAGTTTAACCTTCATGAATGGTTTGTCAAGAGCAGCGTGGAGAGGAACAGTGTGTGTGTGTGTGTGTGTGTGTGTATTCTGAGTGACTTCCTGTGGAATTCTGAGGCAATGAGGCGGAATCTAAAGCTTTCTTAGCCAGTAGCCAAAGTGTGTCAGTTTGTGAGTGTTTATGTGGGGTTGCGTGATGTTGTGGGCATATCTGAGAGCCAGAGTTGATGTATTCTGACTTCACTGCACACTGAACCAGAACACGGGACAGAAATAAACTCACACTATCTCTTATTAGTCAGGAATTACAAATCAGGAATTAGAAAATGGGAATTTGATTATGATTATGCCAAGTAAGATGTGTTCCAACATCTCTTACCTGAACAATATTCATGTAAAACAAAGACACACACAGTCTTTAACTTTTGACTTTGGAATTCTGTCAAATCTGAGCAGAGTTTGAGACACTGAAACACTATAGGAGACACATGTGAGACTACTAGGGTCTTTTTTTCTAGGGGAAACATCTATAAAGCAGGACACTTGGAAAATGTAAGTCTCTATTTAATGATGCATTGAATTTCACATGTGTGAATGTTAATACACAAAAAGAAAAGGACAAAATGACAAAAAAAGATCTCTCACCTGAAAACACGTCTGGAAAGGTGGATGATGTTTTCCAGGGTCTGATGGTCTGGAAGCCTCTCTCTGTAAGCTCTGACCGCCCATGGATAGCTTCACCCCAGTTGTCATGACAACCGACTGGACCTGCAATGCTGCAGGACCGCTGTCTCTGGGCTCTCCAGCTTCCTGCTCTGTGTGACCCCTGACCCAAGGCCAACTCTAAGCCAACCCTACGAGGGCACATAGGGCTTGGAGAAGGAGTGGTGGATGGAGTGATTATGGGTGAGGTGAGCTGTCTGGTGGTCGTTTTAACATAGGACGTTTGTATTGTGGGATACGGTTTAACACCAAGGTTTGTACTGGAAGTTCTACGAGGTTGTGACCCTGGGCCTAAAAAGCTCTCAGATGACCATTGCGTGATAGATGCAGCACTGGTTTTTCTCCTTCTCTGGCTGGTCTTCTCTCGCTCTTCCTCTTCTATAGCATCATCATCCTCACATGGTTCTACGTTGAGCTCCACACTACTAATGCTCTTCTGGGGCAAGAAAATGACCTGGCTGACATTTGACAAAAGGTCAATTTTGGGGTCATTGCTCTGATTGGTTGAATTAAGACCAACGTCTAGGCTTAGGGTCAGGCTGCTGTTACCATAGTGACACTCTTCCAGTGGAGAAGAAAGTGATAAACTCTCACAAATATCCTCTGCACTCTCGTAGGAGGTTGTGGTTGCTGTAGTGTCCTGAAAACTATTGTTACTCATTGACTTGCTAACAGCCATGATAGCTTGTGTGCTACTTGTCCTGGTGTTATCATGCTCAGTTTTATTTGTAATATCAGTCACTTCATCACCTGATTCCACTTTTAAGATGGTGATAATAGCTTCTCCTCCTGTGTCTCCACTACTTTTAAAATCATAACATACATTTGCACTCTCTGTCCTTTTTGGTTCACCAATACCAGAAACTCTCTCTTCACTAACAACACCCTCTGTGACCTCAGCTTGACCCTCAGACCCTACCTGCCCCTTTTCGTCCCTAGCATCACAACTTTGCCCCCCAGCCATACCCTCCGTCTGGTGCTGCATACTGATGGTTCTCTGGATGTCAGACAGCAGATCTTGAGACTCGGTTGCTGAGTGATAGCTGTAGAGATCTGTATCTGACCCCGAGCCCTCCGTCTCTCTCCCAACATCCTCTTCCGTTGTATCCAGGGTTGACTGCCTGCTTTCGTCCATGAGTTGCTTACGATCTATCTTACCATCAGGCGTCAGGCCCTCCAGCTCATCCTCTGAAATTCCACCATTATTGCTGCCATTGGCATCTACATTCTTAATCCTAATCCCACCATCCAGTTCATCCGCTTTGGATAACCCTTTCCGGGACAGCCCCGTTCGGATACGGATGTTGGAAAATACAGAACTTTTGGTGCCCTCCGATTTGGATTTCTTCTTGCTGGAGTCATTTGATAATTTGCTGGTTTTGCTTTGGGACTTCTTAATCTTCTTGGGATGCTCGTGGTCCTCTGCGCTCGCCCCATTCCCAGCAGCCTCCGCTCCCGTGTGGGTAACAGGCTTCCTCTGCTTGACCTCTTGATTTCCCATGGTCCTCAGAAGTCGCACACCTTTGGCGATCAGGCCATGCTGGGAACGCGTTTGATCAGCTTGACTTTCCCGTTCCCTCTGCTTCTCTCTCTGCTCCCTCTGCCTCTCTAATCCACCTCTCTCTCTCGCCACAGAGAAAAGCAGCAGCTGTGATGATGCGAGCTGTGACGCTGGAGCCGAGGACTGCCGGGGAGACAGCTCCCCCTGCCTCCCGATCTTTCCCTCTCTTTCCCATTCCCTCTCATCCGTTCGCTCCGCCGGGTCGCATAACGGGCTGCTGGATGAGCGGCACAGCTGAGCATGTGCAGGGTGACCCTGTGAGGGTGAGGACTGATTCTGCTTCTGGTGTAGAAACTGTTGCTGTTGTCTTCTGATGAGATTCGTCAGGCTGCTCTTTCTCCTCTCTGAACGTCTCTCTCTGAAGGGGGAGGAGTGGAAGCTCTCCTGCAGGATGGGTAACTGCATCTCTATCGTCTGAATGGTTTGCATCTTGATTCTTGAGAAACACACTTGTTAAAAAACGACCTGAGAGAAGGACACAAAAAATGATTTAGTTTAAAGTTGCAATCTGTATCTTTTGCCTCCCTGTCACATCTCTGCTTGAAACATAAAACCGCTGGTTATTTTACATACTTTTTATACATATGCTGAAGTCAAAGAAACGGACATTTCAAACCTTACAGCTCAAATTATAAATCATTATTATAAACTTGAGGCTGTGAGTGAGGGTAATGTAAGACTGTTTTGAACACTG
>JAZGTK010016867.1:0-12531 GCA_036877625.1 Ambastaia sidthimunki
GCATCAGATCACTCTTTAAACTGAGGTGGGTTTAAACTGAGCAGCATATCAGACTTTATAAATATAGGAAACAGGCAGTCATTACAGAGGCTGCAAGATAAAAACAAACATCACTATTATTGATTCTTGACCTTGATGTTATCATGATTATTAATGTCAATTTTTTAGAATACATTCAAAAACATTTACACTGCATATTCAAAGGCTACACAGACAAGACAAGCAGAGAACCATTTATCAGTTATTAAAATATTGATGCGTTACTCATTAGAAGATCAAGACTTGTCATTTTTTAGAGCATGACAAACAAATTGTTATTCAAACTGTGAATAAACTGCATGCAGAAAGAAAGCAAATAAAGTTTCCCATTACTAAAATGGTCAATGACCTCTGAAATCTCAAAAAAACTCCCATTAAGAACCATTAGCCATTGTACCATTTTCAGGGCAGTGGTGACATCTTCAATCACAGTTACCATTCGCAAATAGTAAACATGTAAAAATAAAATAATAAACAAAAAAATAAAAAAATAGACTAGAACCTTTAGACACCACACTCTATATAACTTTATCTGCACAGTGCACACTGTAAATGACTGAGCCCAAATGGAACAAAATTGGCATGATTATTGTGTCATGTTAGCTTGTAATGTTGCTGTTTGAGCATATAAAAGATCTGCAAAGTCAAAAGTCTTAAAGAGATTCTCTTTAAGAACTACAATGACCGGCCTGTAGAGCAGTGTTTTTCAACCTTTTTTGAGCCACGGCACATTTTTTACATTATAAAAATCCTGTGGCACACCACAAACCAAAAATGTTACAAAATGACACTCTGTAGCTTAATAGTTTCATCGCTTCCCCGGTGAAAGTAAATCCAAACAAAAGATAGTTTTCGCTGTATTGCCTCGAGCTCACCGTCTTTGCTTTCTTTTGACCACCACTCATACTAGGGCCTTCATCTGGGTCAGAATTTTGTCCAGGGCCCAGTTGGAAACTTCTCCATCACTGTCACCGCGATCTGTCGCATGCATCACTAATTCTCTTGTCTCTCAGAATAAACAAGGCAGTTAAGCTACCTACTGCCACCCACTGACATGGAAGAGTATTACATTACTCTGCCAGTAACTACAGCACAGACGCTCGACAATGGCCAGTGCTAATTGGATAATTTCCCACGGTGCACCTGACGATAGTGTGCCATGGCACAGTGGTTGAAAATCACTGCTGTAGAGACTACAACAAGGTTCCTCTGGGTTTTTGATGTCACAGTTAGATAAACCCTGTCCCTGTAAATAGACAAAAAAGGGGCGACGAAGAGCACACACTGTAGTGTTTTGTTGCCTCACAACACGTGAACTAATCATAGTCCAATGAGGTAAAATTTGTTAAAATTGTGTGTTCTTTGTGCTATTTGGTGTTCCAGGGTTTGCAGTCCAAAACAACTAAAATGAGCAAATAAAAGAACAATTAAAGTAGTCCATGACTCAAAGGCAAAGTCCACTGAAGCCATAAAATAGTTCTTGGTAAAAAACAGACTGAACTGTGCGCCGTTATGTACTTCTAATCTTTCCTTCTGCTAAGTTTTAAAATGTTGTTTGGATTCATTGTCAGAATTTGACATCACTGAAGTCATATGGCATTATTTCTCACCTGTAATAAGTATTTAAACTTTGATCTGTTGCTCACACAGTCACTGTATATCCTCAGATATACACCTATAATACGTGGTCATTAAAAAATCTCATTTTGTGTTTACAGAACAAAAACAGTGTAAGGATTTGTAGTTAGTTAAAAATGACAAAATGTAGAGAACTGTGAGAACTGCTTATTTTATCAGGGGTGTATCACTGCCCTCGGATCGCTGCAGCATTTGTTCAACAACATAACGCGACACGCGTCGCTCGCGCAGGTTTTGAAGCGCTCCTCCAAGCGGGAAATTTGCCGCCATTCAGCACCAATGTGAGCGCGAGGGAAGGAGGGGCGGGAAGGTTAGTTTGAAGAGGGCAGCAGCGCTCCTCCACTTGCCTTCATGTCAGCGTCTGAGGCAAATACTTTCAAATTCACTCTAAGGACATAAGAGCATAGCCTGGAAATTAAGTAAACACAGCGGAAGACCAACTGCCAGAGCTTTAAAAGTGTCTGAAGTGCATCATAGAGGATTTCTCTCAGGTGAGGTGCATTTAATGTAAAGATTGAATAAAATGTTTGTCATGTTGATTTGGAGAGAGGGAAACGTCGGAAAAGACACGTCCTTGTAAAAATCCGCAGTGTTTGATTCACGGGTAACTGTGTTTTGTGAGGAATACATCATTAGTTTGAAGGTTTAACAGGTTTCCTTTCAGCAGACGACAGATGCGCTGAGGTGAAGCTGACCAGAGCTCATCACAGCTGACGACTGTCTCTGAGAGCATATCACTCACATCTTTTCATACAAACCGCTTTGATTTTTCCCCTGAGCTCTTATATTCAATAAGCTGAATTCTGTTCACTTTATCGATCGCTTACTCACTGACACTGTTGTAATATTAATAATGCGACAAATCTCGCGTTTCAGTGCGAGGAAAGTGAGCGTGTTTTTACTGTCCAAGTTTTGCCCTAATAATCTTTTGATCAATGAATAGGAATGGTGGAAAAAAATAGTTCATGCTGCTACAACTAATAACCTTGACTTGAACTAAAACTTGATGCATTTTAGAAGCTTTCATACGATATTATGATGTGTCTGATGTTGAGATTGTGTTCATTCTCTTTACGTTAGGGACAGTTTTATCATTATGAATGAGTTCTTACAGTATGAAACAAACTATAGCTTTGTGTTGGGAATATGGTTTGTCATTGAAAACACTTAGGTCGTTTATAAGTGCAGTGCAGTTTGTTCTGTCCGCTGATTTTTGTGTCGTGACAAATCGATTTAATAATTGTATTTTTCGATTTGTTTTCATGATGTGCACGGACTTATGAATGCCCTCAACACGAAACCTCGCTTACCGAACAAGCTTGCTTTTCCCTCGTAAGAAGGAATAAGTGGGAGATGTATGCATATCTATTGAGAGAGAGAGAAAGAGAGAGATTTTAGTGTGCAAACATGAAGCATCTTGGGTATGTGTGAATATCATGTAGGTCGTGCAAATTGTTTATTAAACCCCTTGTAGAAGCTCAACAGCTAATCATGTCTTTTTGCAGCTTTACATCCCCCTTTTGAAAATGAATAATTCTCCCCACAATTAAATTTTTATATGAATTAAACATAATTAACTCACCTTCATTTAGGTTTTTCTGTGTTATATTAATGCATCCATGCATTTAGATGGCACAATATGTCTGTAGTATGTATGTGTGGTGGCATGTTTAAATATTATTTGATGTTTTAAATATTATTTTATGTTTTATGGCCTTTAGTGTTTCATAAAAGAGAAGTGATAGCTATAGAAATATTGAAATAGATACAGAAGAGATTCTCACAGTGAAGTTACAAAGATCAGGAGAAGACCCAAACTGGATTCAAAGTCAGCTTACTGTGAGTGCCACTGCACAACATTTCAGATCAAGTAACACTCTGTTACTTACACAAAGCTGCTGTCTGGCTCAATTTAGATGGTGCATGGAACATAGTGCATATAGCCCTCAAATTTTTGTCCCTATTCACTTACATTGGATGGTAAAGAACAGCATGAACATTCTTCATAACATGTGTTTTTTATACGCTCAATAGAATAATACTGGTTTGAAATGGGAGTGTGAGTGGTGACAGATTTTTTGTAATTGATGCCTTGAAGCCTGTGGAAAATTGGCCTCAACATGTTTAATACATTTTGAAATCTCTAATGCATGTTAAAAGGATATTAATTAAGTCAATGAAAGAAATTAACTTGTATAAAAGTTTATATGTAGAATAACCCTTGAGAGATAAGACATTTGGAAAAACAGCAGTGAAATGGGCTGGAAATGGGGCAGTTGTGGTCTACTGGTTAAGGAGTCGGGCTTGTAATCAGTAGGTTGCTGGTTTGATTCCAGTGCCAGCCAGTAGTAACTGAAGTGCCCTTGAGCAAGGCACCTAACCACCAATTGCTCCCCGGGTGCCACAGGGTTAGCTGCCCACTGCTCCGGGTGTGTGTGTTTATGACTTGCAGTGTGTGTTCACTCCTCACCAGTGATGGGTTAAATGCAGAGGTCACATTTTGGGTATGGGTCACCATATCTGACAAAAACATGTCACTTTCACTTTTAGATTGAAAACTACGTTAAAGATTTGAAGACAGTAGATCAGAAGACAGATCTCTTGGCAAAGCTGTGGTAATGAGGACAGTGGCAGATAAGAAACATGGCAGGTTAAGTGCTGGAAGCAAGAGGTCTGTGAGCTCCAGAAGACTCCATCCTCAAGGGAGACATTTTCAGTTATCCTGTGAGCTACACCATTATACAATTATAGCTCCAAATGCAAGAAAATAAGCCCCTGTTCAGCACTACAAAACCAAGAGGAGATGGTAAGAGTTTAGGAAGAGGTAAAATGTTGTGTAGTCTCAATCACATCTGTTTCTTTTCTTCTAGCTTTGGCTCTACTCACTTCAAGGAAAGATTAATGCTCTGCATTTGTCTTTCAGTTTAAAGGAATGGTGCCAAAGTGATTAAAGTTTCTGTGAGGAATTATTAGTTTGTACTGTTGTTCCTTACAGCTATCTATTATTCGTGACATTTATAGTAAGTGTCTGTTCCCAAGATATCAAAACAACTTGTCCTTTTTTAAGCAGCTAAATGTACATATCAAATTGTTTCCTTTTAGGCAGGATTATCCTACAATCTTGAGCTCCTAATGACATTTGACCACTTGTTAATCTAAATGAGCCATAACTCATCAGTCATGCACTGTAGGTTGGTGTTACTGACCTAGCCCTTCTTCTTACACCTTGTTTTCAATATCGCATCAACAGAGCAAGTGTATAATAAGATGAATTCTTAACTGTGACTGCCTCTAAACAGACTTTCCCCCATTTGTTCAGCTGCTTAGAGCTTAGAGCTTCTTTTACGGTTACTAGACAGAAGTGAAACATCCTGATTTACACGTCAGACTGAGATTGAAGAAAAGCAGTGCCGGGCAGGGAGAAAGGTGTCTGAGCTAACTGAAGCTTTAGCATTTGGTATTCCTGGATGATTCAGCAGTTTTGATGAAGTAGGATTAATTGACAATCCCAACTGAGATTTGCATGTGGTCAGCATGCAGGATGAATGCAGAAGGGAGTTCATGCCAGCTAGACAGTCAGGCTCTGTATTCATCACAGATGAGACTTGGCCAGATCATGTCTAAAATACAAACATTTCAGTGTCCTTAAAGGGGACAAATGATACAATATTTTGTAATAAATTTTAGGGACATTTTGTATGAAACCACACAACATGAAGAGCACATAGTTAGTTGGTTCTTTAGTTATTGTTTTGTTAGTTCTGTCTAGTGTTGCATGATGTACACGCAATACCCAGTTGTTAAAAATGGTACTAATTTACATTTAATTATTACAGATACTTTAAGAATAACATTTTTAAAAAGACCTGTATTACCTGATTTGCACTGATGTTTGCACAACAGCAGTTTGTGTGGACGCATCTCTCCCTGCATTCACACTGAGTGTGTCAAACTTTCTCTCATTTAACAGTGACCAAACAAAAGTCATGGTGGCTTAAAGCACTCGTGCATCTGTTCATGACTTCTCAACAAAGCAGTGCGAAGACGTGCGAAGCGGCATTGTTTTGCTTGCATAGCCTAACTGTTAGGACAAGCTTATGGACAAAGTAGTCTGTTAAAGATGTAACTTTAAACTAATGCAGACCAAGAGAGCAACACGGACAACTTAGCAAAGCATCTTGATGACAGACATCTGAACTTTTAAAGAATTTTAAAAGCGACAGGTTAATCAAGTGAGAGTTTTCCATTGTTTTAATTACCAAATTTCTGACCTTTAAAAATAGAATAGAGACTTTTCATAATCAAGTCATACTTATACAATAGTAGAATGGTTCATTTTTTGTAATGCAGCTGTCTGGCTAGGGATTTCATCACAAGTTCAAATCACTGCCTTGTTGATTAATAGATTTTGACAGGAGGTAAGCTGGGTCTTTTTTAATGGCATGAAGCCTCTGCAGGGTGATTCAGGAGCTTGCCATTCACTACCACAAGCAGTGAGTGGATAGTGATATGTGAAGGGAGGAAGAAGAGGTGTTAGCCTACAGCTCCCTGCACCAGACTACACAATGCCTCATAATCACCTCCTGCGGCTGTTGTGCAATAGTGCTTGTTTTGTTTAGGCAGATTGTTTAGATGCTCAAGCTTATGAAAGAAATACGTTAATTTATTGTCTGGCAGTATATTCACCTTCTAACGGTAGTTGTCAGACACACAGATAATTGTTTTAGTAGCCTGAAGACTTTGTTGTCATTTGATTGTTGGCCAAAACCACCTCAAAAAAATGTTGATAACCTTTAGTTTGAAGGGGGCATGCCCTCATCAAGCCAGCCTTTTTAGTCTGTTCAATTATTTTATTGGCAGCTGAACTTGAAGTTCACAGACGAAAGGGAAAACAGTAGACTTGCAAAGTCAGAGATAAGGACAGAATTAATTTTAGGTCAAGCAAATCGAGGTCACAGCCACACACTTTCCCCTTAGCTTAATTTACCTCCCTTCATGCCTTTTTGGTGTCTGCTTGCTCACCGGCATTTAATAACAGGACTCATCCATAAAAATTCAACCCACTCTCTATAGTGGACTTCAGGCACAGAGTGGGACAATTACTCAGCCATTTCTCTACTTTTCAATTGTCTGATCACATTGCTGGGTAGATTACTTCTGGTTGTACTCAGTTACTGATTATAAACTACATGACAAAATGTAGTTGTCAGTAACATAATCCCTTAGATTACACATTTTTGGTAACGTAATTTGACTGCTTTATGATTACATTTGGATCACCTGTCATCTGTAAGCCACAATGTTAGGATAGAGAGGACTCGCTCCTCATGGTTTCACTTGATAGATTTCAGAGAATACAGGCAAACTTTAAAACTGGTATTAAAAATTACATATTTTCAAAATTGATGGTGATGGTGTCTGAACAACTGGTTGAGTAGCTTGTAAGTGAGGCCTGTACAATTAGTATGTCTTAAGTAAAACTGTTTTACCATCTGCTTTAAAACACAATGTGATGTGAGACACTGAGAAAACAGATTCAGCGCAACAGCCAGACAATCTGTAAATAGTGCAAATGGTGTAAATCACACGTATAAGACACAGATTTATTGTTTTGACAGTCAAACGGTTACAAATAAACTGTTAGCATGGTCACAAATCAATTTCAGAACAAACCATTCAGAACCGATCGGCAGCACTGCATACATTTATGGTCAAGAGTAAAATACTCGAATACTCCAAATTAATTCCAAATTAAGGATCAGGAGGAGCCTGTTTATGTAATCCTGTCAATCATAATTTAAGACTATATAAAAAGCTGCTTGTCTCACTACCACACCTTTCTGATAGCATCCCATCATCACCTCAACTCCACCTTTTTCCATTACTTTACTAACTTCACTAAGTGGGGGTCTGGATAGGGGTTTGGGGTCTTAAGATGCTGAGCACTTATCTTTTGACAGAAAGCCAAATTTGAATTATATGAAGAGGTGAACTTGTAAAAGACTCTTTAAATGCACTTATATTATAACAGTATATTCCTTAATTAAAAGTCCTAGATGTATAAGATGATGCATAGGTGCTATAGCATATGTTCAAGACAGTTTTTCTTTGGCAGTGTGCCATGCATATAGCAGGGCTAAGATGAGGACAGGCACATTAACTGAAATTGAATGTGTATATCTACCCAGTTACGGGTGCCAATAAAGGCAACAGTTTGCACAAGAAACATGGAATACCATTTTTTTCAGGATATTGGGGCTCGTTATGTATTTATTTTGCCATTATTATTTTCTCAGAGACTTTTAAGATGTTTTGAAAATACTTATATTAAATACATCTTCATCCTTCATGAGACAGGCAGGTAGGTAAACCTCTGGTTACACCTCCCCCAAATGCTGTCTGAAACAACTCATGTCTCTTTACCTTATTACCTCCTTGAATGTTTTTGCAACATTACTGTCAAGTCATTTCATTCCTAGTTGTCACTTGATGGAGGGGATTTGCATTATGCATCTTATTTGAAGCTCTTTTGTGCGCAGCAGGCCTTGCTTGAGCACTGATATTGCTTGCTTGCATTCTTAGGAAAGCCTCACTGGAGCGAGTGTATCATAAATGTGCTTTTTAACATCTGAAGTCTTAAAACCTCATTTGCCCTCAATTCGTCTGCCTGTCATCCCTCACATGTGAAGCACATGAAATAGTGCTGATGCTGCAGGTCATGAGGTCATTTAATGCAGACATGTTCAGCGGAGTGGAAACCTGACACTGTACTAGTTTGGTTCCGTTGGTTCTGCTGTCCTCTGGAGAACTTTCACAATGCTGTTATTTTCTGTGTATAGTCATATTGCTTTTTTGCTCCTGCCATTGTTGTTTATGGAACTGTGTGTGTGTGCACCCTGCAACAAAGATGTTGTGTGTGCCAGTGCATGTGTGTGAAGTGTGACGTTTTGTTACTCAGTTGTAGAAACTGCAGTCAACTGTGGTGATGTACTTTTTACTGTTCAGTTACTTGTGTTATGATATGGGAGAGAATTTTCTCCCAAAACTCAATGTTAATGTCATTATTAGAGAAATAATCACAAAGCAACTCTAGAGCAGAAGCTAATGACTAGTATGGCAATGCTGCCTCATAAAGCGTTTTGTTTTTTAATAGCTTTTACTAGCTTTTTACTAGCATTTTATTGTTTAATATATCTGCTGCCTGCACAAAAATGATTTGTGATCATCTGAAGATCCACCGCAGCTGCAGTGCGTTTGAGTTGTGAGGCAACAAATGAAGAGTTTGGTTCCAAAACGGGATAAACAGCAATTTAAAAAAAATTGAGATACTGCCAAAATAAGCTTCACATTTGGTCTCTATTCAAAGTTTTGTCATCAGTTAAAAAAAAAACGCGATATCCGCCTTGTTTTCCTGCACTATTTCTTCCTTTTTTTTTCCCAAAACGTGATAAATGCCAGCCCTGATTTTCAGCAAAACGAAACATATCCATTTGACCAATCATGGCGCACTATTCCAACACGCAAACTGTGCTGCTGCGCCCTGTTTGTAAACAGCGGTAAACACTGTCGTCTTTTGAATGGGTGATTTCAGCGTTATAAAATGAACAACAAAAATGATTTGTTTGTTTAATAAATGTTTAAAATCAAAATATAGATTTGGTTTTTTTATGTTATTACAAACACATGATGATATATTACAGTTTGAAGCAGAAATTAGTAGTTTTCATACAAACCCTTTTTTGGGAAAGAAAACACTGTTTTTTTCAGTTTAACAATTTTGGATTTATCCCGTTTTGGAACCAAACTCTTCAAATGCTCTCGGTTACAAAGTCATTGTTGGTATTTAAAATATCTGATTTATTGGTCACACCTAAATATACATATATGCATTCAAGCAGATATTTTAATGTGCTGAATAAATGAAACAATTTAGAGAGTCATCCTGTAAGCAACTGCTGTCAATCCCAGTGACTAATGTCAGTTCACAGTGACTGTGAATGCAGCCATGACGGACATTTGTATTACTGATAAATGCTTTTGCTTTGTAATTCAAGGCACTTTATTACGGGTCAAGCCCCATGTTGTTGTTCTTCTTCCACCAATGTCTATGGCAGCCCATGTGTGCCAAATTGAAAGACACAGGTATGTTATATTGAAGTCTCTATCTCAAACCTTCTAGTGCTACCAACAGTTCAATTGTATAATGTGTTTTACTTATGTTTTCTTTAAATGCTTTTCATATTCAAATTTTTCTAAATTTTAGAGATGCACAGAAATGCTTCACTTGATTCTGTTAATGGGCTTATTGTTTGTATGATTTTATTTTTTTAATTTGTAAAGTATTGTGAATGAAAAAACGTTTGATTAAAGCGTTAAAATATTAATGAAAAGTTAGCTAAAGAATTAATCGAAAATATCAGAAAATAAAAAAAAGATTACTCATGAAAACAATCATCAGATTAATAAAGAGTAAAAATGTAGATTAATCTATCATTTGCGACAGCACTAAATCAGTACTTAGAAGTAATTGGTGTGCTGTAGACATGGACTTGTAATTATAATCCTGACCATCAATACTTAAGGTAGTAAAACAAAGGAGATCCTTGGATCACTTTTAATCTGTTTCTTGCATTGTTTTTGGCAATGGACTACAGTATCTCACAGGAGATGCATCAACCAAATCTGAATGGCTTCAGAATTATTTATTTTATGGTGTAGTTTTATGGTACTTGTAGCTATACTGTATGAGTCACCAAGTAAATCATACAGCCTGTAATGATGCAAGGGTGAGTCAACAATTATAGTTTTCATTATTAAAATAACTATTCTTTTAAATATTCTGCTAAGGCTGCCATAATTGGTTATCTGTATCCAGTTATCTCCATTCAAACCAGCATCCTTTATTGACCGAGAGTAATTACCTCCTCATGATGAGGATTTGCTACCTAGACAAGCACAACTAAATATACAGGCACTCATAATGGCCTATTGATAAATCTTATAATTACTACCTTCAGAGAGATTTCGTGGGCAATTGGAATTAGCTACATTCTTTCAGTGGACCACAGCCTGTACAATAACACTCAGTTATGAGTGTTCTATGTGCATAAGGTGACAAATGTGATAGAGCATATCACCAGATAAGAGTGCTTAGCAGTGAGCACAGGTGGCAGTGGTGTAGTGTAACATTCTGTCTTCAGAGCTGAGCAGTAATGCATTCGGACAGATTTCAGCCACCAGGCATGCTGCCACTGCCCTCACAACCAGGGCCCATTGTAATGATGAATGTTTGCATTTCATTTAGTGCAGTTATCATCCATGTGTGCCTAATTGGCACGCAGATTTGCATAATTGGTGGTGCTTGCTAAAGCAATCATCGATATTAATAGTACTTATACCTTGATTTAAACAAACCCCTAACCCAAAGGATTTAATTTTGGCATGTAACTGGCTATACAAATGCTGCTTGTAAACTGGGTGAGAAATACTCTTACATAGAGAGCGAGACCTAAGTCGTCTATGTAAACTAGAATAATATAGAGTGTTTCTTAACCAGGAGGGCCTCAAAAACTTCCAAGAAAGTCTCAAGATGACTTAAAATTATTTAAAATAAGACATGCATTAAAATAAGTTAAAACAACTAATTTGACATTTTGTGGGGACTTGAATTTGGGCTTTTTAGACTTGGGTCAGTAAGCAAGTAAACACCAAAACAGCATAGAAACTACCTAGTTGCACCCTAGGAACCATCCAGAACACCATAGAGATGCCCTGGCAATCACCCAAAATAGCTTAGCAGCTTTATCCTATCTTACTTTACAGTCCAAACCCAAACATACTACATGTGAAAAAATATAATCCTGCATTGCGTGTTTTTGTTTGGTTTAGTGTCTAAAAACAGAATGTAATGATGTGCACCTGTGCACAGCTCAGGAGGGGTGCTTGATGTCTATCAGATTCTGACTGTTGTAGTTTATTCAAAGACATGTTCTTGAGGTTCTTCTTACATACAACCACAACTATCTTCACGCTAAAGACTTACATTACATTTCATCATCACTTGACCATTTGAATGATGTTTTTAAATGTGAAGTCCAAGATGCTCCAAAATTTGATTGATGGACAGCAAACCTCAATCCCCATCGATTGATTGAATATCCTCCACACTCCTCTTGGCCATCACTGTGTTTATGCTAAATGATGGGCAGCTTTTGCTTTGAAGTGATTCATATAGCTCAAAGAACAGAGGCAGTCCACTCTAGAAAGCACTTCTCTGCTCTCAGAATGCAAATCAGTTATTAAGAAACCAAGGTCGCCTACAGACTCATTATTTGTTGTCAGCTGCCTGCACCTGCTTGGTTAGAGTGTGTGTGGCTCCTGTCTTATTGTTATCTGTGTTATCTGTGCTTTCCTGTGTGGGTCCCCTCTGGTAGAAATGCCAGAGATGACAGCACTGTATGTGCCTCTTGATGCTGAGACGTGTCTGTGTGAATAGGAGCAGTGGGCACTGGAGAGGACATTGCCACTGTGTCAACAGAGGTGTCTGTGCCAAATGATGACACAGCACCAATGGCAGCTGAAATTACTGTAACAGGTGTTTCTGCTGTATTTGCATTTTTCCCCTCTAAGTGGAAGGACAATTATATATATATATATATATATACAGGGAGTGCAGAATTATTAGGCAAGTTGTATTTTTGAGGAATAATTTTATTATTGAACAACAACCATGTTCTCAATGATTCCAAAAACTCATTAATATCAAAGCTGAATATTTTTGGAAGTAGTTTTTAGTTTGTTTTTAGTTGTAGCTATTTTAGGAGGATATCTGTGTGTGCAGGTGACTATTACTGT
>JAZGTK010016868.1:0-12531 GCA_036877625.1 Ambastaia sidthimunki
ATATTCACTACAAACAAACCAACTATGTTACTTGAATTAAGAATTTTGAACAAAATGTCTGTTCACACCCGCCCTCTGTCAATCCGAATTGACTCATTATTTGCTAAAGCTGATACTCGTGCAGAAAGACCTACATCTTTGGCTATTGATTTGACACTAAATTCCCAGTGTCTTTGACATCCTTAGCAGTTAAAACCAAAACAACAGTAAGCAAAAACCTTCATGTTTACCTGTCACATCTATCACTGTCTTTTTCTCCTCAGTTTTGTCTTTATTTTCATGCAGACTCATGACATTTTCCCTCCGTGACCAATAAAGAGAGAGAGCAAATAGAGCGGGCAGAGGAAGTAAAGGGACGAGGTGGAGTCTGCTGTCAGTTCTAATTCCTCCTGTCATATGAATGTTACCTAAGATCAATTATATCGTGCTCCTTTTTTCCCTGTCACACATCAAAAGGCGACTCTTTAGACCGAGAACTTACCCGTTTTGCGAATTTGAAGCTATCTAACACATACCATTAGAACTTGACAAATGTTCTTTATCGTCACCAAAGCAATATCCCTTCATCCATCAGTGGACATGCGTTTTAATAAATATGACACGTTGGACACACGAGAACTTTTAGAGCGGACATGGGCAGCCTATGGAAATTGTTTTACTCCTTGTTGATAATTTAGCTAATGCAAAAATCATGTATGTCAGAGCTTAAATATTAATATTTAAATTCAACAATGACAGAACGGAAATACAACATAGAGGAAACTTAACTTCTGGCACAGTGATGCTAAGAAGAACAAGCAAGCGTGTGAGGGAGTTTTATAAAAGCAGTACTGTTGTTGTGCTCTCTTTTGGTGACTGACACTGGTGGCAGTATAAAACAACAGATGTCTTGGTAAAGTAAATATAAAAAGACACCCTGCTCTTCTCCCCTGAGAGGAGCAGCAGAAGCTCCTGCTGCTGTTGGTACATTATGAGAAATCATGAGCGAGGGGAAACAGGACCACTCCTGCAAACACAATGACAGCAGTGAGTCTGGTCTGTGTCCTATTTACCAAACTACATCCAAATGAATAGTCACCACAGCATACAGGGGAAAGCAGAGATGAAGGCATTTCTATACACCTTAATGTTTCCTCTTGCACAGAAATACCACTGATAAACTGAGATAAACAGTTTGTTGGCAACACCTACAGACTTCACAATTTCAACTGAGAACAGAATATTTTCTTGCTATGTCCTTAAAAACTAAAACTAACTTTTGTTAGTTGGTATTGTTAGTATTTTTTACTTCTTAAATATACTTTTAACTTCTTTCCAATACCTAAAGGTCAAAAATCATTTTACAACTTTTTCCATTTATATAAACCTTCTGTCTGTAAAGGTATCTTTCAAAAGTAAGAGTAAAGTTGCAACAAAGCTCTGGTGAGTTTCAAAGGCCAGAAGTAGGTTGTCAAAAACTTTCCTCAAACTTACCACAGTGAAGTCTTCAGCTGAGCAGTTCTGTCCACTGAAGTTACAGCTCTTCAACATCTCCTGAAGCTGGTGACCCGTCCGGTTGAAGATATCCTGCATGTCCGGTGCTGGATACTCCAAATCCGTGGGCTTGTGGCCATCCTTATTTTTGGGGGGCAAGCCTGTCAGGTTGGCCAGGTGGTAGATGTCAGCGTCGGTAAGAGCAGAAAAGCGGAAGCGGTTGATGTTGCAGATGGTCACGGCAGGGAACACCATCTCAGGGGTGGCCTCCTCATTCAGCGCTGTGACATGAGGATGCTCCAGGTAGGAGATGGCACACTTTGCCGCCTGGTACAGAAAGAGAGCCAGGGACACCAGGAACGCTAGAGCCCAGAGGGTCTGTCTGACACCCAGCCGGCCCGAGACGAAGATATGGTTAATTCCATGGAGCGAGCAGGCATTGGCAAAGCCGGCCAGATCCTTGGCTGGGGGACTGCAGCTCTCCTCGATCAGGCTCTCCTTGTCCCCATCCTGGTTGCTTTTTTGTTTTTCATCCTCCTCTGCAAATTTGATTTTGCAAACAAATTCGATCGGCATGTGGGCAGCCAGGTCTGCGCTTGGGATGTTTGGATAGCAGCTTTCAAGCCCTGATCCACTCTCTCCCCACGGTTTTCTTCCTGTGCTCTGACGAACAAGATCTCAACTCCAGAAAGAACAGAAGGAAAAAAAGGCAGGCAGAGAAAGACAGAGGGAGAGAGAGGAAGAGAGAGAGGGGCTGTTGCTGCCGCGTGTAGTGGAGGTGACTGCTTGTCTCCCCGCTCCAGCAGTGTTGCTGCTGCTCCAGGTTCTGCGCTCGGACTGCTCATCTGAGCACTTGTTCAGCACGCTGAGTCCTGCTTGCCAGCAGTAATACACCTATCAAAACAAACACACACACGCACACACACAAAATAAATTCCTCTCTGCTTCATAGCCACAGATGAAAATGCAGCATTTTGACTCAAGCTAACAGAGGCTGGGGGGGTTCTTAATAATTCATGAGGAAGCAACACTGTGATTATTTCCTCTTCACCAGTAATAGCAGCAGCAACTCAAACACCCCCCACGCTCTCCGATCTCACGCTCTCTCTCTGTCTCCTTCACTCACACACACACACACACACAGGCACAGACACACATCTTTCTCTCTCACTCCCGGCTCGCTCACTTAATCCACTTGTTTGAGATGCTTTCCTACCTCTCAACCACAATAAGTTGTCATCATAGGTTGTTCGACTGATCATCCGAAACTAGATAACAATTCTAGGGGGTCAATGGATTTTAATGCCCCCCAATCCCTCCTGCCCCCGAAAACATCCTAATTGCAATAAAAATGAGTGACGTGAGGAGCCTCTCTCCACTCTGAACAATCAATCTTCTCTTCAAGCTAAATAACAAAAGAAAAAAAGTGAAATAAAGAAAGAAAGGCAATTGATCATGCAGACACATCAGTCAGAGATTAAAGAAGGCAGTACAACGGCCCTTTCTTATCAGGAATTAAGGGTGGCATCACCGAGCTCCACCATGAATATAAATTAGCGACTGTCTACTGATCTAGGACCAGATGACATCAGAGATCTTGAGCTTGTGTTGTTAATAGCCTTTTTCCAGGTTGTCCAACAAAATTTAGTAAATGTGAAATGGATCTGGCCAACGCATAGTTTTCTTTACTAATAATGATTAGCTTTACATAGTGACATCTCCGTGTGGTGAGACCTTAGTAAAGACCTTAGGAGTAAAGCTCTTTTTAAAGCAAATCCAAAAGTAGATTTTTGTTGTGGAATAAAAAAAATTTCAAGACCAAAACCAAACTTTTCCCTGGATTAATTTTATCTTTCTTACATTTAGGGGAACACAAAAAAGCATACATGGAAAAAATTTGATTTCTGCTTTTGTTTAGCAAATATTTTATTGTTGGGAAAAGTCCAACAATTTGAATTAAATTCTGAATTAATTTTCAATTTAATGAAATTCCTGAATTTGTATTTAAGTTGTATGCTGAATTTTAAGTAGAATTGAATTTGTAAACATCAATGTAGTTTAAAATTAATTAAAATTAAATTAATATAATAAATACAATTTCAGTATTATATTACTAGAGGTTATTTATTTTCTAGAATTCGTTTTTTTAAGTTACTAAAAAAGGTCAAGATAAACCTTCTTATAAAACAAATTTCCTATAAAACCTTGTCCACGGCAAAACCGTGGTTTAAAAAGACGATTGGTTGTTTCAGTGGCCCTACAGATAGACAGACAGATAGACTTACTCAGAAGACATATAGGCTCTTATGTTGTGACTATGAGTAACCAGCCTGTGTTCTGTGGATCCATCTAGCTAAGCAATGTTGCTGTAAAATGCCCTGTTACAAAGTTACAAAACAGAACATATTAAATTACAATAGTTAGGTAAACAGAGTCACTTCCCTCTGCTGTAATAAATATTTCAGCTTTAACTGACATATTTGCTTTACACATCCCAATACTATTGATGTAGTCTGTTCTAAAATGGAGTATGGAGAGAAACTCTGGTCTGTGAAGGGGTCACCCACAACAACGTCACAAAAAGGGTCAGACGACTGACCAATGCCAACAGATTCAGGTGTATTAATGGAGAAATCTTGGCTGGTGGGGTGTGGTGACCGTGATGAGCAAACAAAGCTAACAAAAGCCCTGAGGTGTAGAGTCTGTCTCAACAGATGATGTGTGTCCATGCTCCTGGACTGAGCTCTATCATGCTGGCTCAACCCTCTGCGCTCCCTGCCGTTCACACCGAAGCCTGACTTGCCATCACATGCGTCCATTGCGACACCTTCCCTGTGCAGGCTGTGCCTGTGATGGGGGTCCCCACTATACACCCCCAACCCTTCCCAGCTGAACTACAGGAACAATAATACCAAAATCTAGAGACTGTTTCTTTGGCTCAACTGGTAGAACATTGCGTTAGCAGTGCAAAAAGTTGTGGGTTCGATTCTCAGAGAACACACATACTGATATACATATGTGAATGTACTGTAAGTCACTTTGGATAAAAGCATCTGCCAAATGCCTAAATGTAAGCAATAACAAAATGTTGAAAAGGACAAAATCAACAACAATGTGCATATAAGGTCATATATAATTTTGATGCTTATTGAAAGCACAATAATCTGGGAGTCAATTAGACATCTTAATGCTTAATGTTACATATTTTCATATTTTCAATCTGTTTTTGATATGTATTTTTCTGAATTTGTATATACAGGTCACACCGTGCTTTGAAAACTAGGTTCCATAAACCAAATAACATGCAGCTTTGAGTTAGATTCAACAATTATACTCAGGTTACTCTGGCCAATGTAATTTTCCAATTTGATTGTAATGAGATTACTCAGTGTCATGTGTCATCACTGTTGTAATGATTATCCTCTTGTAATCTCAACCAACCAATCAGATGACCGCAACATCACTGGTTTCATCAATACAGCCATGAACCTGAAGTTAGCGTTTGATAGCCAGTTAAACTTTACTGCCCACATCTCAACGCCCACACGTTCATGAAGTTCATGCTCTATAACATCAGAAAAAACTCTCTCTCTCTGAAGATACTACACAGTTCTTGGTCCAAGTTCTTGTCATTGCAAGACTGCACTACTGCAAAGCTCTTTTGGTCAGCCTTCCAGCAAGCAAAATTAAGCCTCATTAGATGCCCCAGACTGCAGCAGTGCATCTGGTCTTCAATCAGCCAAAATGGGCTGACGTCACACCCCTCTTTATATCCATTCACTTGATACCTGTAGCTGTCCACATCATATTCAAGGCTTTGACCTTGATCCAAAAAGACTGCCACTGAAACAGCACCCTCATACTATAACTCAACACACTCTTACAAGTCTATGTTAACTTACCATACTGTCTATGGTCACTGTCTATGGGCAGTGCTTGCTAGTTCCATTCTATCACAACGAAAGAAGTCACTTTCCAGATGCGAATTTACCTTTTCCATTAGCACTTAAACCACATGATATATTATATACACACCCAATATGCAAATAATGCTCTATCTTTGATATTACTTGTTATTCTGGTATTACTGCTGCAGTGCTGCACAAATATTGTTGACTCTTGTGTGATTAATTGCTTGTGGGGGTCCTCATTTGTACATTTCATTTGTACATCATTTGTAATTTTAACATGCAATAGACAATTAAGGCCATTTCCTCCATGTCATAACCCTGCACATCATCTCCATATAATATCCTGCCTGACATGAACATTTGTTTGACATATCTAACTTTTTTTGTTAGGTTGAGCAAAATGCCATTAATTGCATGTGTCAGTTCCTCTTTAACTGCACCAAAGTTTAAATAATGTAGAATGAATGTGGGATGCGCTTTTCATAATAAAAGCTTCTTTCTAAAATTGCATCACACCTTGTATACATTTAGATATTACGGACCAGGGAAATGAATAATAATGAATATGAATAATTCATTTAGAAACATTAAGTTGTAGAGACATTACCAACAAAACAATCTGATAAGCAATATCAAAATGAGCTATTCATTTTTTTTATGTAGCGTTGACAGATGAGATGTAGTCATAGGTGGAGCATGTGTGATTAAGCCCAAATGTTTCATTATCTTGTTTTTCCCACTAGGTTTAAAGCAGTTTATGTCACAAAAAAAATCATTAAAATCTGCAGCTCTACCCAAAATGTCAATCATATAGTCTACAGTTAGAGACTATTATAAACTACTACAGTATGAAGTATAAAACTTTTGATTATTATTTGTTGCTTATTCTGCAAAATGTGGAAGCTCATTTAAATGATAGCACAGCAGTCTGTTCTATTGGCAGAACTGACAAAATCAGCAGAAACTGTTGACATTTTGGTCAGACTTTTTCTCTTTAGATGTAATAAGAATTGAATATTTGAGACATAATTCTGAAAACAAAGCAGAATATACAATTGTGCTGGAGAAACAGTTAAAATTAGACAAACTGGTTATTTGCAACTATTGCAACCTTTGTGATTAAGACACAATGCCATAACCTTCATAAACTTTGTAAACAAAAAAATGCTTTTTTCTCAGAAGTATTCATGTTAACAGTCTAAACTTAAAGCTACATAGCATACCAATGATAAAATAAGCCAATGAGTCATCAGTATACAATATATACAGTACCAAACTACAGCATTAAGCATTAAGAAACAAAAAAAACTATAATATTGTACACTACATACTGTAATACATAACAAAGATTAGACTTAGTGGGACATTTATACTTTCAGCACCAGTGATATTGAAAGATTTACTTATCTCTACACAGATCTAATGTTTCAACACTTATTTTAAGGTATTATATTCCAATATTTTACAAGATGTCCCCAAATGCATCCACAGAATTCTGGAATAAGCCACTGTCTGCAGCTGTAACAGTGGCAATATGGCTTTTAGATGTTATATTAAAAATGTCTATGCAACACTTCATACAACAGTCTCTTGATGACGTGTCTCTAGAGCTTTCTGAAGCTCTCGGGATTCCCTGTTCTCTTGAGTGACAGTGTTCCTCCATGAAGCTATTCAAACATTATTTTTATGCATCTATCGCATCTATCATCTTCTAAAGCTACAGTCGGTATTTGATGTAAGAGCTAACTTTTAACCTTACACAATCTTCCATTTGATTAAACCTCATGTCTGAGCTAAAGTCCAGAAATTGTCTTTTAAACGTCTTTCCCAGAGGAGACTGTTTTCAGTCACATATTGGAGGCAAAGCGAGGCTTCATCATGTTGTGCTGATGGATGCACTGTAGAGGGGGGAGGACAGGGTGAGGAATGAATCCTAACCTTGTTCCAGTGATATGAGGCGGCATGAGCTCTAAAGACACATCTGTCATGTGGCATAGGAAATCTTCTTAACACAGCTATATACTGCTCTCAGTTACACAATATCAGCCTGATGCGCTTGTGAGAAATGAAACATTTGACTTAATGTTTCCAAAGATTTGTCAATTTTTTTTAAAACACATGCCTTATTGTATGACACATGCGGAACATGAAATTATTCTGAAAAACTATTAAAGAAATAACTGTATAATACATAACTACAGAGAACTTAAATGTACAGATAACAAAATTTTTTATTTAATCTTATAAATATTTATCTTATCTAATAAATATTTGTAAATATACCTTTTCATAATAAATTCTGCAGTTTTGTACCAGTATCCTTGTTCTATTAAGTGCAGGAACAGTGAGTGAGAATGTATTTTCACAGAGAGGGATATTAATACAGTTAGTGTCAAATCAATGCTCCTGAATTCTAGTGTGTCTGTTTTACAAGTATACAATTAGAAACAACAAAAATCTTGCAGCTGAGTGACAGAATTGTGTGAAATCAAATTACTACTGCATCTTTTCTGACTGAATTAATACAATATTCACTATATTTTCACCTTTTGTCCTGGTAAAATGCTAAATGAACAACTGAATACATCAAGCACTGAACAAGTTGTGTCAATTCTACTTCTGAATGCAAAATGATGCTCTGCATCAGCTTATGAAAACAGCTTTAGAATGTTTAGAAAGGGCATTTACAGGGTGAGATGAATGTAATCTAGCCAGCTGTCTGTCCCCACCAAATAAACAAGGAAACTGAAACTGCCATACTCTCCCTCTCATTATCACAAGACATGCTGAGGTTTATTTTTGATATGTTGCTTGCATAAGATCTCTCATAAACAGACATAAACAGACAAACAGACAGATAGATGGAGAGAGAGCGAAAGAGAGAGAAAGTGCTAGAGAGAGAGAGAGAGCTAGAGAGAGAGAAAGAGGGAGAGAGAAAGAGAGCTAGAGAAAGAGAGAGAGAGGGAGAGAGAGAAAGAGGGAGAGAGAGACTCTTTACACTCTGCCTGTCCTTTTTTTATGCAAGCACACAGATCTTACCATAAAAAGCACAAACATTTTTATTTCACGTTGAGACTGATTTACACTTTCAATGTAATGAATCGGATGTGGAAGATTTGAGACTAACATCAGTTCACTTCAGGCGTGCACAGATTCTGTGCTGCTGCTCTAACCTTGCATGATCCTTTGGGCTTTCAATGCATAATAAGAGCTTTCATTGACAGGCTGAGCCCGTTTGCACATCAAGTATATGGAAACTCACTTTGTACCATGGGTAAATGCATTTACCCTGAAGATGATCGGGAGCTTCCTCTGACTGATAAACGGACTCGTACTGAAAACTTCAGTAAAGGGGTCAGAGTTCATTTTTCCCCTGGGACCTTTCTGGCCTTAAGAATAATGTTTTATTGAAGTGTGTGGAAACCACTCCATATATCAAAATGTGATTAGTGTTTCGTGGGTAGCAGACGGTCCAGAACAACATAATTTGGTTCTTTCACGCTTTCCAGCCCGTTTGATTTGTGATGGTCAGGATGTGAGGGGTCATGAAATGGTCAAGCTTGAGGTCACCCTTGTAATATAGACAAGGATTGTATTATTATCTGACTGGCTGTATCCACCAGGACTGAAGAGAGTGTGGAGGAGATGGAAACCCTATAATGGAAACAGCTGCTTCAAAGCTGATAAACAGGAAGTCTTCTATTGAAAATTCCTGGATGCTTTATCTTTGTCCATCACAACAATATATGCCATTATTATAAAGCCGCCATGCTGATAGCAGCAGTTATTAAATCAATATAATTAACTGTTACTTTAATTAGAACTTTTAAAATGTAAATCCTTTGACAGTTCCCCAGTGTCAACTATAAGCATGTCCACAATGATGGTTTATTATGACCAAAATTAAAATATTCAGTTAAAAGCATTAATAAAAGACCTCTTTACTTTTATGTATAGTGTAATACTTTAGTTAGTGTGTGTGTGTGTGCGTGCATGCGTGCGTGTGTGTTTTATCACATCTCCGTCCTGTTTTCGACAAGGACACAGCAAAAGCAAAGCAAATTTGAGAGTAACCTTTCTTCCTCGGCCCTCCAATAGTACAAAAATTTTTTCTTTTGTTTCATTGCATTTCGCTTTGTCCTTCAAAAAGAAAGAAAGACACTCTCAACTGGAAAACCTAAATGTCACGGGCTGATTTTCTTTTCTTTTTTCTAAATAAAATAAAAGACGGAAAACTCATTCATGCACGTTTTTTACAACACAGCTGCCCATAAATAATAAATGTCTCTCTGCTTAATAAAAAGTATTTTCCATCCTGGGTTCACTGCACGTCATTGTGACCCAGTGTGAAGTGAAGTGGCTGTGGCCCTGTGTCTCTCGAGATCGAGGCCGGGGCTCTTTGTTTGCATCCCCTCACTTCACCTCCTGTGGCCATAATATCAATCCTTCTCCAAGCAGGCAGGACAGAGCAGCGCCACACTGCAAACAAACAGGTCATGCGCCACCGAGAGGCTTTAAAGTGGACGCATTTTATTCTGTCGATAATCTATTGACAAAACAACCAAAACACGAGAATTTATGCATACAGTGTTTTTGTGTGTGAGCCTCTGGCAGATGCAATGATTTAGTTGTTTATTGTGATTTAGTTTCTGTGTGCATCAAGAGACAGTGAATAAGGGAAGTACTTTAAAGTGGCTAATTTTATGAATGTCTCTTTCCTCTGCTCAATTATCTGTCTGTATGTGTTTGATGTCTTGATGCAGAGTGTCTCATTATCGGGCAGCTGCCGTGTTGCTCCAGCGCTCACTGGCTGTCAGTGTCTGGACAGATGGGTTTACAGACTGCAGTCTGAGAGGAAGTACTGACCCTCTGCATCAGCGGCTTAAGCCAAACCATGGTTACTTTTTTGAGTTACCATATATAAAGATGCAATTTATGTTTTAATCTTTTCATTATTTAAATTTAAGCCTAGTGTTAGTTACTAGTTGTTTACAGCTTTTGGCAACACTTTACAATTATGTCTATATTTGTACATCGGGTAGATTTTTTGGTTTGGCAAAATGCCCAACATATAGTGTGTTGTGTTGTGTAGTGGATTGACTAGTGGTTAGATTTGTGCTTCTTTCTGACTGTCAAAGACTATAATCTGCTTCAGTTCATGGAAAATCTTTAAGTGTGTTGTGTTCAGTCTTAGAATGTTTCATCAAGTTAAGTGCGTCCCCGGCTTAACAGCACCACAAACATTCAGCCTGTCTACCACAACACACACATCACACCTTATCAAAAATGCAATATACTAACTGTGGAAAGATGTCTGACTGTCAATCAGGCAGCTTTCCGTCTAATTGGGCGGTTCTTTTTGACAGAAAGCTTGGGAGGGAAATTAATCCTGAGTCGGACCATTCAGCATTGGTTAAAATACAAAACTAAAGCCATTTCCTCTGTAATTCTATTCAGTTAGAATAGTACAATGTGTTGTTACTCAAAGTAATTTGCCACCTGTGAAATCTCTTAAAGTGCATTTAATTAAGTGCAATTTAATTAAATTCTGTTATGTGAGTGGGGTTGTGAGAATTTTGGAATTCCTGATGTAGAGCTCTGAGGCAAAAATACATCCACCAGCTGAGATCCTACAAATGTAAGACTTTGTACTGCACACGCAGGTGCGGCCTGTGAAGTGCATGCACATAACAGAACAGTGTATTTCAAAGCCTCAGTTGTATGTGGACGTCACAGTTAGTCTAAGTGAAGCGTACAGCGCCTGACTCTTGTTAACTAAAAAAGCAGAGTTTGCACTTTATAACAATTCTCTGATATCTTCAATGATTAAAGGATGGCATGCCTACAGATCACTGTCTGGTGGGACTGACCTGCCTTGAGATATCAAGACTTGAATAAATCATGAGATGTTGCTGTATCATCTCTGTCCAAATCAATCTCGCAAGATCAATATGTCTGTCTCAGCTCATGATATCACAGATGCAAGAAAACAGGCACCTGGAGAACATTAACTGTGAGTGGCTGATCATAAACCCAGCAGCACTGCAGGACCGACAGTACAAATAGGTGCAGGGAATGAACAGAAACTAGTGTGCCTGTAGCTCAGCTGGTAGAGCACCACGCTAACAACGCCAGGGTCACGGGTTCAATTCCCAGCAAATGCATGGACTGATTAAATGTATATACCAAATGCACAACTGCACCTCTCTGAGTAGCATCATCTGCTAAATGTAAAAGAAATGACCTTGTAGAAGGTCATGAAAAGACACACAGGATCTGCAAAAATGAATGTTTAACTAAAAAAAACTAAATTATGCATAACAACAAAAACAGTCCCCTATACAATTAGCTGTGAATACATCATGTTTTAGTTGGTTAGGAGAAGCTGGTGTTATACTCGCATAATAAGTTGTTTTTCATTGACTGGGAGACAATGGCCGCTATTGTTCTGAAAACACACTCTCGGTGAGAGTTGCCGTCTTTCATTATCTGAAAAATAAATTAAACAGATGAATAGCTCAGGCCATTCCAAGTCAATCTACAGCTCATTGTTACGCTGAACACTTGATGAGTTGTATAAAGGGGCCATAAATGGGACTGTATGTAAAGATATGCAATAAAATGAATGATTTACACACTGTACTACAAAATAGAGAAAATATTAGATAATAAATCAAACGCAATAATCCTGTGCTTCTTCAGTATATAAAAAATGATTATGAATGAAGGACATTTAATGTCAATAATCAAAGATGAATAAACATAAAGATAAAGTTTGGATAATGAGACTTGTTACCCAAAGTCAAGTTCACAGTTCAAAATGTGCATGTGTGTCATTAGTAAAACAATCATAAAAATTAAACAAAAAACAGCCAACACACCTCACATGCTTTTGATTCTGAATTAACGCAGGCCTTTTGGCATCTGGTTGCATTAATTAGATGAGCAAACTATATAATACCAGGTGACCTTTACCACCATCAGTGCTTTAGCCTCCAGATTGGAACGTTTAGTTGCCGCTGTGGACAATTATCTTTCAGGCTCTACCTGCTGTGTTGGATAATAGTCCTTAATTAGCACAGGAGTGGACAATGCAGGAAGAGGTTTCTCTCTGTCTTTCGGACTGCAGCGAGGGGGGGTGGAGGGG